>JACCGJ010005075.1:0-18003 GCA_013407085.1 Atriophallophorus winterbourni | reverse complement strand
GTCGTAATAGGGTGAACATGCTCTGTAGACCAGTTTTTGAAAGCACTTCAGCATTAGTCACGTTTTTGAGAACTGTTGTGAGGTTGTGATAAAAAGCGTCTTTTTCAGAAGGCGTCGCAGAGAGCGTCGGTGCATAAACGTTGAATAACGTAATGGTACCAGTAATGCAATTCAGATTTAGAGTCCAAATCCAATCGCTGCATTTAGTAGGTCGTTTCGCGCGGCAAACCCAACACCATGCAGTCGAGGCTCATCAGAACCCCTTCCTCTCCAAAAAATGTGTAATCTCTTTCTGTTAGCATATCAGTGTCTGGTAATCGCGTCTCTTGCGGGGCAGCCACGTCGACATTCAGCCTCTTTAGCTCATTGTTAATCAAAGCTGATTTTCTTACGCCTCTGAAATTCGAGACGTCGTCATGAAATCCTGGAAGCATGGACCGGTCGCTCCGGCTTCCCAGTTTCAGAACCGGCCTTTGTTTTTTAGTAATTCGTTTCGCTGGTGCGGAAAAATACATTCTGCTTGTCGGGTGATTCCTAATCCCCATGCACCCAATGAGGATAGCAGACCGTTGCTAGACGGCACCTTATTGACTGGGGGCTGCCCAGCTTGAAGCGGGCGGTAGCCGTTTAGTGAGACCTGAAAGTCTCTCCCACCGTCAGAAGCAGCCCCAGGCGCTGAGCTCTACGTCAGTCGAGCCATAGCTTTTAACCGGTATCTGCTGTTTCCAGTTTTTTTATCCGTAGAAGAGGAATGGAGTGTCCTCTCCATTGGTGCGTTGTGATGTATGCCAGGGCAGTTCAATATGGAGAACTAGCTGTTGCCCATGCAGCAAGTGCTCCCTCTCCACGGCACCACTGGAACCAAAGGAACAGCTAGGCTGATACGTTTGGAGAACCATGCCGTCGCAGGAGTTGGCAGGACGAAGTTGAATAAAACTTCGTACTGCCCAACGGGACTCAGGTACCGCATTATTCCTCGAGGTTGACTCCTGAAGCCTTTTCCATGATTAGATGCAGCCACAAGGCAGTGGAGGTTTGAGATAAAGGTTTTCCTTCCCCTGGGTGGACAGCCTTTATGGACTTAGGAGCTTACGCTATCCGAAGTAAACTGGTTTGTGGGCGACAGTCAGCGACATCGTCCTTTCTCCTGTCAGTAGAAGCAGTTCCGCCGGGTCACACAGGACAACGCGAGCAGGCCGGTAGCTGGACTTGGTTGTCAGAGGCTATATATGCGCGTGTCATTGAAGCATTTTTGGAATTGGGAGCTTATCCTCAAAACCGCCACGGCCGTGACAACCTTGGAACCAGTAGCCGAAGAATTTAGCGTGAATTGAAAGTTTACTTGAAAACAAGATCAAACGAGTATAGCAAGTGGTATTGATTTTTCACCGATTGAAAATGAACCGATAACTGCGACAATGAAACACATTTAATCGCACCAGATCGTTTCTAAATACGCAAAAATCGAGGCGTTATATTCGAATTTACGATTGCATGAAGGTTACTTCGTGCACACAATTATTTGGAATTAATGGTGAACTGATCATAAAATACAGCCATAGTGGGGCCACCATGACACTGTCAAATGTCAAACTTGTACAGGCGAACATACGATCCATTGTTCATTATCTGTCTACGTCCGGGCAACCTGACAGTATCCCAGCCCACGTGTAGTCTCTGCTGTGCGGCACTTCGCCTGGATCAGGCTTGTGCTTTCACAATACAATACAATATTCCCATGTGCGCACGGATGTGCAATCGTACAATACTTCTGTGCTGTGCGGCTAACACCGTGCTAAATTGATTGGCCACCGGTGGTAAGCTGCACGCTGTAGTTTCACTACCATTCCCACTCGTTCCTTCCTACTCATACCTGTCTAAGCCTGGGCAACCTGACAGTATATTAGCCCACGCGCTGTCTCTGACTGTGCGGCACTTTGCCTGGATCAGACTTGTGATTTTGATACATACATAGATAGATACATGTGGGTACGTTACATTAACACTGAAAGTGGTGTAACTAAATGAACGTTAGAAAATACAATAAATCGGCGATATTCTATGTAGTAAAGACCAAGTGTGTTAAATATTTGATGTGACGTTGAATTGTCCAAAATATCGAGAACAATTTGACGCATTACATGTTGTTAATGGCTTTGCAACCACGGGAATTCTTCCAAGATGTTCACATAAATATCTCTGCCACTGCCACAAATGGAAGGTTCTTTTGTCGATGACGAAACACCATTATGTGGGGGGGCGAAAAATGAACGCTCGATTAAACACTAAAGAAGATATACTCACACATTCGTGCATAGGGAAACCGTTTTTGGTAATCTAGCTAAATAGCCAGCTCGATTTACCGGGAGCGAACGTACCGACGGTCCCAATTTGTTTGTGCTTACTCTTCTGTAGAATCCGTAGCTATTTAAGACCCACCCTTCCCCATCTCTTAGGATTTTAATTTTTCATGGTTGTGTGGCAGTTAAGCATTTGGTACGTGCTACCGGTGTAATGCTGTCTGTATGGTATGGTATGAAAGCACAAATCTGATCCAGGCAAAGTGCCGCACAGTCAGAGAGTGCACGTGGGCTAAGATACTGTCGGGTTGCCCAAGCCGAGACAGATATGTGGAAGAAAAAAGAACAGGAAATGGTAGTGTGACTCCAGCAGTTCACTACCCGTGGCCAATCAATTTAGCACGGTTAGCCGCACAGCACAGGGGTAGTGCACGATTGCACATCCGTGCTGTCTGTGATGATGATGATGATGAACGTACCGATTGGGATTCTTTCACATGATTGGCCATCACTTCGGGATCATACGGCACTGAATAGACATCACGATAAAGCTGATCGCGATGAACCATGTGCATCAAAAGTTCATTGACATCGTTTATGATACCTTGGGAAGAATGCAATCGCGTTTGAAACAGAGGAGAATGTTGGTAGATACATCGAAAATACGTTACCATCGTAAATAAATTACAGGTTAAAGGATAACTATGAGCAAATGACTGGAATATTGAAAACTCAGGCGCACAAGACGTAATAAATATTCTTGTATACTGGTTCAGTGTGTACACCGGGTATCCACAATGAAAAAAGCGAACAAAATTGCAAATTAGCCACACCAACAATTGGATGTCAAGTAGGGACCGTTGAGAAACCCTCAATATCAGATAACGCAATCGCACCATCAGCTAATCAGATTGATAGACATAGATGCATCAATGAGAGACCGTGCAGGGCACAATGTGATGTTGAGATCGATTAATAACGTATCAAGCTGAGAGCAGTTAGTAAAAGAATGCGGTTCAACGAATAGGAGCAAGAGGTTTCTGTTGATTGTCTCCTCTAGTTTGACGAGGAAACGTATACAAACTCGGTGAATATCGAAACTAAACAGGAAATCAAACTAATTCATAAATTTTAATTTTAATTTTTTAATTCCAACAGTCACACACCGTGAACATATTCGTGTTGTCTGTGTTGATAAGAAAGATGGCGTAGAATACGAGTCCGTTAGCTTTAAAAATTATGTCAACGATGCTGAACTTCGAGGGAACAGTTATATTATGGTATGTACGTATGAAAGCCCAAGCCTCATCCAGTCACAGTGCCACACACTCAGAGACTGCACGTGGGTGATATTACTGTCAGGTTGCCCAGACCCAGACAGATACGAGGAAGAAAAACGAACAGGAAATTTTAGTGAGACTCCAGCGTGCAGCTTACTACGGGTGGCAAATCGATTTAACATTGTGTATGCCTCAGAGCACAGAAGACGTGCACGATTGCATATCCGTGCACCGTTACATTAGATTAGCACGACTAAGCATAACGTTTATTGAGAGATTCACACCATACGAAAAGCACAAACTGTCTTCCATTGCGTCATTCAGTGCAATATTTGAATGTGCCAACCAACACCGTTGGTGGTTATGCCAGTTGTCTAGTACACAGTTCACAAATTTAACATTTAATCAACCTTCTCCCAATATAGTGACGAAGAAGAAACCGTCGTAGTTGAGAGCGCATTTTCATGACTAGCACGACCAGCTAAAATCTCAGAGCATATGAATTAGCGATCACCATCGTGGAGCTGATTCAAATAAAGTGGATGGCTAGGATGCCATTTCACAGCCGAAGACGTAACTCAGCTAATCAAACCGTGAGAAAAAAGAATACGCGGTTCGTGGCACATCAAACTTTATAATAAAATAAACATCAACGACAACAAAGCTTGTGTTGTAAAGCCACTGTTTGATAAGACTGGGATAAGGCTTGCTGCACCATGACCCACAATCCACAATGTGATGGCTTGCGTGAAAACGCGCGAGGAAAATTTAAAAAAACTCACGACAAAAGTTTGCGCTCAGTCTCAGTTCCCCGCGGAACAACTTTAGTCTTCCGCGCAAATGGACCACGTGACCTGGGCGAAGATCCGCGCGCCTCGGGGAGTTGCACGCCGGATTGCTGGTTTCGGAGAGCAAGAAAATTTGCTCACATAAACTTTGTGATTCTGGGTCTTTCGATGGAGGTAGCTCGGATAAATTCTGACGCCAAATGGTACAACGAATGCATCCCGTCCCGTCATCAACTGGAACGAATTGTAAAATAGCCCAATGAAGAAAGCAGAAATATGAGAATATTTTTGCGCGCAAATTGTCATGTCTTGTGATAATTTCGAGTGCAAAAATGGAGTTGAGACGGTTTCAAGAATTGAAATTTCATCTCGCGGAAGATCGAAATGGACCAGCAAAAGTTGAAGTAAATTATATTGATGCCGACGTTACCATCGTTAAAAATGTCGTACAGCGTGGGAACATGAGCAACGCAATATATTGGTTATTGATAAGCGGCTCGATGGGTGGACCAGAAATCCCCTCATGATTCGTTGTAAGAACCTTAAGTAACTTTCAAAGTTTGTTTACTACATTCCCACCGCTTCGAGGTTTACTGACCATACTCTTATTGTCTCTACTTGATGACGATAAACAGACAGCAACCGGTTGTGGATTGTAAGTGAGAGAGTGTGTGAGCAACACAATAAGGTGAGCATAGGAGGTTACATACGGCAGAGATCAAATGACAACCATCCAACGAAGTCAAAAGAACCCTATGCAACAGTTGCATACAAGTATAACTATATTTACCACTTTACCACTGTTTCAAGGCTTAGTGAACCTGATATCACTGTCTCCACCTAATCACGGCAAACAGCCAGAAAACGGTAGTGGTGTGTAAGGGATGGGGATGTGAGCACCACATTACATTGGTAGAGAAAATAGTGAAAAATCACCCACAACATGTGGTGGCGAATTCGGCGAACTTTTGATCTTCGGAGACAGAAAATTAGAGAGAGAAATAGAGTGAAGTATATCGGCACAGAACCGGTTCAACAAATTTTATTGAATGAGCCAATTTATTAAACCTTGCTGACAGTCCGAAAATAAACCAAAATAATGCAAGTACGATAAAGTTGTAACGCAAATCCAGATGGCTTTGATAGAAACCTGCAGCAATATAGGAATGTGATCGACAATGTGCACGAAAACATTCGTATACCCAAAGTTTAGTTCGTTGAAGTGAAAACAACAGTCAATAGTCAACAAGTTGCGCTTGTATGCTACTGCTGGATAGGGTTGGTACGACCAACCAGTTCAATCACATGAGCCCAGCACGAAGCCGGTCGTGGCGTATGTGTGATGGAGATGCAGGCAAATGAGCTTTTAACAGTCTAGAGTATTTTCAACAATCCCATTTTAAGCGAGCGCGTCGTAAGGCAAGATTTCATAGCGCACAATTAATCATTTTGATTAAGTCTGCAAACATAAGGTATATTAGCTGTGCGCTGACGAGTCTGATTAATTCCAAGCAAATGTATTCTTGGTTAACGTGTTGAAAGAGCTTTGAGACTCCTCGAGTAGTATTATTAGGAAAATAATTTTGAAAAGTAAGTGGTTAACGCGGATGATATTATTTTGCACTACCAATAAAGCGTACCCAAATTAAACGTTTACAAACAAGGTTGATCACGAAATTAAATAATCTATAATCACTTGAAATTTGTACGGAGTTCAGCAAGCAGTGCACAACCACGGGACACGATTGAGTTGCATGCGGAGACAATCGAGTTCACGTTTCACCCAACGATCTTCATTTTCGTGTGAACGTGATGGGTTTAAACCAGGACAGTTGCGATTGCGTGTGCAGGATAAAAAATATCAACGCAACGCATTTTGCAATATCAATTCTAAACCAAAATGGCAGTTGAATAAAGCGATTTAGGCCTTATAGGTGCAGGGTTTAAACCAAACGGTCCAAACCCATCGCAGTTATAGAATTCGAGAAATGTGCTTAACCATGATCAACACCATGCTTATGTTTAAAACGGATGCCAGCAATAGTTAGACAAATAACTGCGACAGCCTTTCACCCTAGTCAGTGACTAAAATCATATACCCTGTAAATCTTCGTACTAATAAACTGAAGATGGGCACGGGGCATTCAGCGGCCTGATGAGCAATTTAATAATATATGTATCGTTTTTCTGGTAGGGTACAATATGTTTATTCACCAAATCACATGCCAGATCAAGGAAAAGTGTCGCACAGTTATAAACTGCACGGTGGCTAAGATATGGTCAGGTTGCTCAGGTCTAGAGAGAAATAGGAAGGGAAAATAGAAATGGCAGTGTGACTTCGGCGTTTTTCCCCATGCAGCATATTACCCGTGGCAAATCTATTTAGCAAGGGCTTAGCTGTACAGCACCAAAGCCCTATACGATTGCACATCTGTGCTATATGTGAATCAAAGTATAATTGTCGTGGATAATGTTCACGAAAGAAAATATAAAAAGATTTAAATGGTGAACAGAAACAGACGGCGGAAGTTCATTAAAGAGGTATCATCTATCTGTGGTACGTAGAGATTGTATCAAATATGCACAATAACGTACCTTCAGTTAGTATGAATTTTTCTCTTATTGTAACACTTTTCACCACGCCAGTAATATCTGCATTTAAAATCCACCGTTGATCCAAACGGAACACATCTGATAAGTTAGAGAATGTTTCCAACCGTAAAAGTGTTTGAAACAATACAACAAAATTAATGACAGGAAAATGACAGCACGGCTTTTAAGTGTGAAGTGTACGCCTGAAAGATGCGAGCAACGCAGTACATCGGTCAGTTAACAGTGTCATTCGGCGTTTAACGGGGAATCACTTGGTGATTATTTTATTGAATATTGTGGTTCCGTGTAAGAATTCCAGTTGACTGCGGCTACAGTGCATAACTTTGTTTACCACTTTTCCGCTGTCTCGAGGTTCAATAAAACTAATCTTACTGTGTCATTCTGATGATGGCAAATAACCAGAAACAAATTTGTGTCATATAGATGCATGGAAAGTGAGCAACACAACAATCATATTTTCGACTTGTGAAAAGTAACGCCATAGCTAGGCTAGCACACACAAAAAACTGAAGATTCGTCGAAAAGAAAATGATAATAATAATTGCACGTAGTTGAAAAAAAGGAAGGTAATATCAGTAAGCGATTTGAATATTTAGTATACGAAATACCAGAGATAAGT
This sequence comes from Atriophallophorus winterbourni, assembly GCA_013407085.1. Lineage (NCBI taxonomy): Eukaryota > Metazoa > Platyhelminthes > Trematoda > Plagiorchiida > Microphallidae > Atriophallophorus > Atriophallophorus winterbourni. The sequence goes on along the minus strand of JACCGJ010005075.1, from coordinate 10,403 downwards.
AATGGTATAACCTTTATAATAGCGAACATATTAGCCTATTAAGCTAATTATAAAAATTACAATTCGTACAAAAATATCCTAGCAATAGCGGGTAAATAATCGAAACAGTAAAATAATGCCGCGATTAATAAGGCGATATTTGAAATGAGTTATTGAATGAAACTTGAACGATTGCCTATCAATTCGACCTTAGATGTACACCGCAAATGCCTAACGATTTCATGAGCATTTTGAAAGAGGAGCATTCTCTCCCACAGCACTCATAGCAATAGGCAGCACTCAACCGAACGGAGGAATTTACAAGCTGTCAGGTGATCTACTTTCAGCACCGAGGCTTCAGTTTGATGATGAAACGTTACACGGTGCCTCTAACGTAAGCCATTCAAAGCAAACTTTTCCCAGCTCGTAAGGTTAACGTCAAGAGCTTTCACGTCACTTTTGTGAAGGTTTTGCACACAAAGTGCGATCTGTATAAAGGTCGACTTCTTGATTTCAACAGAGTAGATCTTTTGAATATCACCATGTGTTGCAGGCTTATTAGGGTGATCATGCTTTGTTGCGCGTTGTTGTTATTGGCCTCCTTTTGTTGATGTCGGCTATGAATGTACATCACAAGCGCATGACGCAGCGTATCAAATGATTAAACATACCGATTCCTGAGAAGGATCTCCTTTAGCGCTTCCAGCGATATGCAGTACTCGGAAGATACAAATTTACGGTGCCCTACAGCAAAGTATTCAGTAAGAACGTACAGTATACCAGCATTTTTGGCTTCACGGCCAGTTTGCGGGTGACCAAGATACAACAGTTCAAACAGGACAGAGGGCACTTACCCTGCAAATCCGCTTATCAATTTTGGTGCCCAGGTTATCTTCAATAGTTGAATCAACATATGTGAAACGGTGTAATCGTTCAAGTTGAGCGTTTCAACAAACAAAAACTTCCATTGACCAAAGTCTTTGGTCTTGTTCATGCTGACTGTCAAACCGGAGACTTTGCATATCGATGAAAAGAGGTCCATTAATGACAAAAACTGCTTTTGAGATTGAGGAATGATGGCTGCATTGTCAGCAAACAGCAAGTCACGGCTTAGCACAACTCGCAACTTTGTTTATGCTCTCAAACGGTTCGGGTTAAAAAAACTTCCGAAATGCAATCGTTAATGTGGAATGAACCCTTCATCGCAGATTGGATCAAGCAGTTTAAAAGCCACTTACTGTTACCGTAGTCGATTGCATTATCTTAATTCATAAAAACTGCGTATAATAACGGACGATGTTCCCGCAACATTTTTAAGTTGTCTCGGGAAGAATATCATTTCTACAATTGATATTCCCCTAAGCCACACTAAAATCCTGTGGCCGCATTTGTATAACTTTAGCAAACATTTAGAAGTCGCTTTAGTTACACCTATTCGTGATCTTGGGGATATATTTTGAAAGGAATATGTTGACCGAAATTCTTATTCTAACCAGAACAAAAATCAGGTAACAAAATAATATAACAATCGTATATTGTGCACTTACCGTAAGCATCTAACGGCACCGCTCGTAACAGATTACCGATGAGAAATTGCAAGTATTCATTTGCCAGAGGATCTAGAACAACCAGTTTCCTATTGTTGCGTGAAGCATTTTCATCACACAACAAGGAACCAGAGTTGAGCCAATGGCTGTCATCAAGAAAACTTTTGGACATTATGCTAAAATCGAAAGTAAGATATAATAAGTCTCAACGATATATGTAATGTTGACCAAGAAACTAGAAAGGAAGGTCCTGCGTAACAAATCTTCTGAGCTTTCTTGATGAAGTGGCTTTATGGTTCAATAACAGGAGAGTTATAGAAGTATGCTATCTTGATTTTCAGAATGCCTTTGATACAGTAAACCATAGGTACTTTCTGCACAAGCTAAAGATGGATGGAATCACAGTTGAAGTACATCGTTGGCTAGAAGGCTTCCTAACCAATGTTAGGATTGGAGGGGTGTGATCAGAAAAATCGGCGATACTCTGTGACGTGACACAAGGCTTAGTGCTTGGTCCACTACTCCTGTTTTCTGTCAACGAACAGAAAGCATGATTAAGTTCACGTTGCTTTCTGTTCGCAGATGATGTTAAGATTCTGCCATCCGACAGCAGGGATACGTTTATTTATTTATTTAGAAAAAGTAACCGAATTGACAGAGGCACGGGACTAACTAATAAACTTGGGGAAGAGTTGCATTTTGACGACCGAGTAAGCGATGACACAACTAGAATATGGCGAAGGAAACATCAGAATAGCTGCGGATCAGAAAGTTAAAGATCTGGGCATCACAATTACAGGAGATATAGTAAGTGGCCTACTCAATGTGCCAAAGCAACAAACAAAGCTCGCAGGGAAGTGTTCAGACAAAGTTCAGGGTTTTCCCGCCGAAAACCTGATAACTTTATTACCCGGTACAAAGTAGTTGGAATAATGTGTTCAAATTCTAGGCACCGTATTTGAAAAAATATAGAACGTCTGAAATGGTCAATCACAGTGCGACTAGGATGGTTGAGGGTCAGACATGTAAACTTATGTGCCAAGAAGAAAAAGGAAATGACTTTATTCGTGTGCACGAATTTACAGTAATTAAATTGATTTCTCCCAAAAACCAAGAAAAATTAAAATGTATAAAATAACACAAGCGTGATCTAGGAAAAGTGTCGCATTATAAATACTGTACGAGGGTCAAAATACTGTCAGGTTAACCAGGCCTAGATAGACGCGCGAATGAAATTAGAAAATGAAGTTAGAAAATTGATGAGATCTCAACATCAGTTATCAAATTGTCAGGCGCATCTTCAACTCTTAAACAACATCGATTGATTAACCGTGTATCGAGCCAGGTAAGGAACAAAAGAGTTTCTGAATTTATTACTTCTCGAACAAGGAATAAAATATTGGCTTAGGGTGGAGGAAAAAGATTTGCAGACAACAATAATCTTGTTCAGTAGATGTGAACTGTCAGATGAAATGTTTTTGATCGATCTGTTGCATTCACGGAAGTAACGATGGACAACAGTGTATCGAATTAAATCCACAGAAACGCAGCGCAATCTTGAGATAGCCTCAATAATTCTTCTGATCAGCGGAAAATCCTTTTCCGGGATGCGAAAAAATTACGGGGGTGCGTAAATCAGGCGTGGAACGATGCAAAAAAACAGTTATATTACATTGGGTGGGATGGGGAGAGAACGGAGGGGAAGAGCATAGAATGACAACCAGGGAACTTTCAGGAATTGTGTGCTGATATGATTGGTCCAGCTAAGACTATCAGTTATCGTAACGTAAATGAAGTTACTATATTTTTCAAGCACCGAGCCAATAAATGAAACACGAGGAATGTTTCGATGCAGCGCTAAACATCGCTGTCCAGTAATGTTGAAAAATTCCATTTCGTTGCATTTTCGGAGATTCAAAGATAAACTAAGTGTAGATGACCAGTGACTAATGCTTGTAATCACTGATACTAAAGCACGTTGGTCGACACGACTATTGTGGTTCAGTGCAACGGCAACGTCGTCGGCGTATTTAATAGTAAGTTCAGAAGGGTTACAAGGAAGATCAGCAATGTAAATAGAACATAAAAATGGGGATATTGTTGCAATCTGCAGGACACTATGCGGAATCGGTATCGCACGCGAAGTTTTGCCGTTCACGACAATATATTGAAAACGACCTTAGAATTAGGATGCAATTCAATGAATAATGTTTGATGGAACACCACACTGAGATAGCTTTCGGTGTAAAGAACAGCTTTCGATTTACTGTCAAGAGATGGTGAAATATGATCCATAAGCAAAGTGACAGCATCAAGAGTTGAATGCGTTCAAGTACTTCGAGCAACTGCGTCGTAAACGCGATAGCCGTTGATACACGTTGATACCCGTTGCCTGCGTAGAATTGCTCGCATTCGGTGGCAGCATCGTGTTACAAATATAGGTGTCTGCAAGCGGGTGTTAGGACCAGGTGGCCACGGACTGAGAGAAATGCTGATGCTTGCTCGCTTGCGATGGTTAGGACATGTTTTAAGAATGCCTACTCACCGTTTACCGTAGCGCGCCTTATTCGCAGAGCCTGACAGAAGCTGGGAGAAAACATCGGGTGGCCAGTCCATGACGTGGCGCTTTGGGATGAAGAAACTCACCGTAGCGCTAGGCTCAGTTGGGCGTATTTTGTTTGCCTGTATGATGTATGTATGAAAGCACAAGCCTGATCCAGGCAAAGTGCCTGGGTGAACTCCAAAAGCTCCACCTAATAGTTGGCTGGAAACCTTACGCGATATGGCTACAAACCGAAGTCAGTGGCGCCAGTGTATTTTATTATGTGTGTCATCATTTTTTATTCGGTATTATTTTACATAAAAACACACAAAAAACAAAAAAAATCGCATGCAGTGAAACTACAAAAACAAGCTGCTTTTTGTGCATTTGCTTTTGCGTATTCCGCTTGCCTGCTTTCCCTTTTCCATGCGCTTGCTTATCTGCTTTTCCTGTTTCATATTGCTTGGCACTTTGTCTGGCTCCAGACTTGTGCTTAATGATGAATGATGATGATGACACGCGATCGGGCGGTATTTACTAGGATCTTTCTTAGGAATCGGGGTTATACAAACAGATTTCCAACAGTCAGGCATAAGTGTTGTTTCCATGCAACGATTAAAAATGGATGCGATAGGTATGTATATCTATGAAAGCACAAGCATGATCCAGGCAAAGTGCCGCACAGTCAGAGACTGCGCGTGGGCTAAAATACTGTCAGGTTGCCCAGGCCTAGACAGATACGAGAAATGAAACAGAAATGGTAGTGAGATTCCAGCGTGTTACAGCATGCAGCTCACTACCGGTGGCCAATCAATTTAGCACGGTGTTAGCCACACAGCAGAGAAGTACTGCATGATTGCACATCCGTGCCAAGACAATAAACATAAATGCATCAATAAAACCAAAAACAAGCTTGCGTTTTTAAGCTACGCGTCTGGAAGATTTGAGATAGTGTGTGTGTGTGATGTGAAAGCACAAGCCTGATCCAGGCAAAGTGCCGCACAGTCAGAGACTGCACGTGGGCTGAGACAGTGTCAGGTTGCCCAGGCCTGGACAGAGATTTGAGGTTGCACCTGACACATAGGTTGCAAACTGGATCCGTAGAGGTATTACGTATAGCCAGTGATAGTAAATTATTTCTGAACTTCCTGATTAAAAATCTGAAAATATGTGCCCAAAGTACACCAGTGCATTACTTTAATACAGTGGATGAGAGTTTATCTCAGGTACGTCGGTGAATGATAAATTGGAGAAACAAGATGGGGGCATAAAGAAGTTATGCTGACTGTCATTATCAGCTAGTTTGGGGCACGAAAGATTCATTCAAGGAATTGATGTGGGAAACAGATGGAGATTTTTATTATCTTGTCTGCAAATTCTCTTAAGCGCACGCCATAAGAGACCGCTCTCTTTGCTGCTAGTGTATTCGTAAATACCTTCTCGAGACGTAAAATTTCAAGCTTAATTGACGGCGAAAGTTGCGCAACAGCATATCGATCACGTTTAATGAAGGATTTCTTGTTTAGTCTGCGTAGACGCATTAGGTGGGCGGGAAAAACGATGAAAGGTAACAAAGATAGATGCTTTTGGACAACAAACGTCAAAACAAAAATTGAGATAGGATGCTACATCACATTTTTAGGAAATCAGTGGTATCAAGCATGTCTAAAATATTGTCATGTTCACAGGCTTTAGTAGTCACCTTCCTGTCATAGCTACGAGTTAGGCATTTGTGCCCAGTACTATCATAAATTTTGAAGAGAATTATGATAACACGGTGGTCCAAATTGCCGATGAGAGCAACCTTGCGAACATGAAACATTTTTGGTGCATTGGTGAAAGCGAAATCCAGATAGGCTTCAAAACTTGTTGAGAAATGAACAATATTTGTGAGAAACAAGAGAGAAAATTTTGATAAATTGGAATCAATGAGGTCACCAACAATTAGAAACAAATAATTTTGAAAAGGAGGTGTGATGAGGAGTTCATAAATGCACGCATGAAATGTGTTAGATTGCCAATTGGGGACGACATAAATATTTATCAAAATATGGGATTGAAAATTGGAAAGATGACGAGGTTTACACTCCACGGCGAGGCAAGATATATCAGGCTTATCAAAAGTAAAAATCTGTTTGCTATAAGAACACCAGTCATTTCGAATACAAGTTATAACTCCGCCACCACAATTTGCCAAAAGACAAGTTCGGTTAAGTCCAAAGCAGCATAAACCTTCAATAAAACCTAACTTATTTTCAATTGCAGCATTGGGCTAGGTTTCTTGAAACATAGAAATGTCGGTACGCAGCAAAAAGTTCGAAGTGAGCAGTTGTGAAATTTCAGCTTACTTGAAACATAAAGAACGAATATTAGACGATGAACTACAAGGTAAGGGCAAACTAGAAATAGCATGACGTCGGCGAAGTTTATTTTTATTTTTCAGTGATTGCATTTATATATGATTGAGTTTTTGCCGGTTGCCGTAGCCAAAGCTCAAGGATCTCGATCTGTTCCCTAAAAAGGTACACAATTACGCGGGCAACACTAAAATATTAGCGAGATAAATGTTTTGTTTATTGTTCAGGGATAGCATCATGATGACAAAGATATCTTGAGGTCAATTGGATAAAGTACCGAGGGGGTGAGACCGCATTTTATGAGGTGCGCGATGCTTTTTCAGTTTTTGTCTTGTATTAAGTACCATTGTTCTACAGTGATTGATTGTCAATTTCTCCACGTATTGTGTTCGAGTAGTGATTATTTCTCTTGTGCAATTGTGCAGTACTTTGTGCTGTGCGGGTAACACCGTGCTAAACTGATTAGACATAGGTAGTGAGCTGCATGCTGAAACAGGCTGGAGTCTCACTACCATTTCCTGTTCTTTTTTCTTCCTAATACCTGTCTAGGCCTGGGCAACCTGACAGTATCTTAGCCCACGTGCAGTCTCTGATAGTGCGGCACTTTGCCTGGATCAGGCTTGTGCTTTCATACCTACCTCGACCTGTTCTCATTAAAGAGGCTGTGAGGCAACCTAAAACACGTTTTTAAAAATCTAAAGGGTTTCATGAGAGATAATATAACTGAATTACTAAAAGGGTAATTCAATGAAACTTCTTAAGGCTAGACCCAAGCTGTTGGTACATGAGCACTTTTTCAGCAATTTTGACACATTTGGACTTGAATTTGAATGTCAGTGTGGAATTTTGATTCTTACAAATATTTTGATATTGTATTTATTTGATTATCAACGGATTATGACTAGAAAATCTGCAAAAGTAGATAATATAGCACCTACTGCAAAGAGGATCCGAGGGAATCGGGGCCCCGCTGCCGCTGGGGAATCTTACCTTGTGTGCTCTAAACAGGTTGAGGATAACGCAAAAGCTGTACAATGTTAAATATTTCAAATGGATGCATATTCGGTTCGGAGGAATGAAGCTGCATCTACTAAAACCGCTAAAGGGATCAACGGGGGAGACATAGATAGTGGCTCAACCTCCGTGGAGGACAAACACTATATATCTGTAGAGCAGGCTTGCGTGCCATTCGCATCCCGTAGCATGATTGCTGAAGTAGCTTCCTTGACTACAAACCGTTTACAAAATGGTATTAGAACGGATGATGCATCGAACGTGCATGAACTCGCCGTTTGCTTGGCTTCAAAACCAATTGCTAAACAATCAGGAATGAATAAAACTTATGCATATGTGAGGTCTGGGAGATGACCCTCATATAATGCAACAAGCTCTCGACCGCCTGGAACTTGAAGCTTCAAGTTATGGCATGTGCCTTGCGCTTAACAAGTGTAAAACAGGATTGCAGCGGCTCTCTTCCAAACCTAACTGTGTGGAATGTCAATCCTGAATTAGTCGACAGCTTTGTTTACCTTGGCAGTTGTATCTCTGCTGGCGGTTGTGTCGACGGCGAGATCTCACTTCGTGTTCGCAAACCTGGTGCAGCGTTTGCTAACCTTCGCCACTTGTGGCGTCGACGCGATGTTTGACTCCATACTAAATGCCGAGTGTACAGCGCCGTGGTGCGTGCTACACTCCTTTATGGCTGCGAAACCTGGTCTATCTGAGCGGAAGATGTCCGTCGGCTTTCTGTTTTTGACAACCGTTGCCTGCATAGGATTGCTCGATTTCGGAGGCAGCGTCGCGTTACACATATAGGTAGGAAATCACAAGCCTGATCCAGGCAAAGTGCCGCACAAACAGACACTGCACGTGGGCTAAGATGCTGTCAGGTCGCCCAGGCGTTACACATATAGATGTCTGCAAGCGGGTGTTAGAACCAAATGGCCGCGGACTGAAAGAAATGCTGATGCTTGCTCGTTTGCGATGGTTGGGACATGTTTTAAGAATGCCTCCCCACCGTTTAACGTACTGCACCTCAATCGCAGAGCCTGATAGAAGCGGGGAGAAACGATCGGGTGGCCAGTCCATGATGTGGCACGTTGGGATGAAGAAACTCACCGTAGCACTAGGCTTAGTTGAGCGTATTCGTTTGCCTGGTCAGGGTCAAAAGCTCAACAAGGCAACTAGTGAATAGTATACTGCCAGTAATCACTGGGAAGCTGTACAAGAGTGGACAGGATTTCTTCAACTGAGGTTCTCCTGGACTATGTTGCTGATAGAAATAGTTGGGGGTCGCAAGGGCTTGACCCTCTGTCGACTATCAAGAAGACCTCTCACAGTGCTGATGAAGAAAACATCTAACTTACTCTCCAGATATCCGAAAACAAGAGTATGTAAGCCATGCTAGATGTTTACGCAATATCGAAGTGCCGGGAGCTTAACCGCATAAAGTCGAAGGAAATATGGGTGCGTGATAATGGTTTTTAGCCACGTCCAGCCCTGTTCGACTTTAACTGGGGCAGTTAAATTCACTGTTGAATTGAAGTATTTATTAGTAGACTGTTTGGAGGAGTATGGTATGGTACGGTATGAAAGCACAAACCTGATCCAGACAAAGTGCCAAACAGTTAGAGACTGTGCGTGATCTAATATACTGCCAGGTTGCCCAGGCCGAGACAGATATGATGGGGAAAATAGAAGTGGTAATGTCGGAGTGGCAATAAATGAAAAGTCAGCCATGATTTCAGGGCTGGAATCAATAGTCGATAATCGATAGTATATTTTGGTACAAAAAGCTATGAGCCACATGATAGTCAGCACAGGTGGTCGGGTGGAGTCCATGAAATTAGGTTTCGGTTACCAAAGTTCCGTAAATGGTGGGGTCAGAGAAAGCACAGGGTGGTCAATACAGGGGAGGATGGATTGGCGTCAATTCGTATGTAGGTCTGGAAAAGAGAAAATGGGTGCAGCATCGGGAACAAAAAGAAATGTGCGAAGTTAAATTCAAATTTTCTGAGAAAGATATAGGTAAGAGTCAAGGCGTTCTTTAAAAATAGCAAGGGAAGGAGAGGTTACAATAAAAGACGGTAGATCATTCCAGGCAGAAGGAGTGCGGACTGAGAAAAAGAACCTTCGGCAGTTTAACCGACTTGGTAGATGGGCGTGCTTTAAGACATGTCCCCGGGTTCCGGAACTAGTGGCCATCAAAAACAGTCTGAAGCACGGGTGTTTGGCATTCTTGAGAATCAGGAAAACCAAAACCAGATCCCCTCGGATGCGGCGGTAACTCATGGGAAACAAATTAAGTGCTTTCAGGCGATCTTCATAGTTCATCGAACTAAGCCCTTTGACGATTTTGGTGAATCTCCGTTGATCTTGTTCCAGGACGTGAATATCGCGCATTAACCACGGGGACCAGACGGACACGGCGTATTCTAGGTGAGGTCTGACGTACGTGTGAAGAAGTAAGGGGAAAAGGTTGCGGTCAAAAGAACCAAAGACTCGTGGGCAATGTAATCAGTACCTAAATTATTGGCAAAATATTGTGCGTAATCTTATTTTTCAAGGCGTTTTGTGAAAAAAATTAGAACTATTTTAAACATGCATGTAAATCATTATGCAATTGTGTTCTTATTACGGTGCAATATTAGAATCTTAAAGTGATTTCGGGAAAGCCGATCGACACAAAAAAATTAAATAGTAGTGTATTGTCGAAATCTCCCGCATTTACAGAGCACCACAGGTTTCGGGCTGCTTACTTATAGTTTAAATTAACAGATTCACATTGCATGTGATCATCAAGGTCGGATTTGAAATAATTATCTTGAGCGTTTGACCCACAGCTATTTTGTGATGATCCATTAAAACACATTAGTTTAGTTCAGTTTGCACAATACAGTAAGTCGCTGAAGAGAAAATTGAACGTTCAGGATTTCTTTCAGTGAAAAGCTGCATAGAAGCACCCACCACTGGCATTTA
>JACCGJ010005074.1:0-15577 GCA_013407085.1 Atriophallophorus winterbourni | reverse complement strand
GCTTAACTGCCAAACAACAATAACATCGCTAAAAAATTCTAAACGATATGTGGAAGCGTGGGACCCAAAAAGCTACTGAACCTATAAAAGATTAGGCACAGACACCCTGGTTGAAGCTGGTTACACCTCAAATTAAACATACACTCAAGCAAGTGTTGCGAACAAGTAGAGCAACATCAGCATGACATTTTTCATGCGGATTTCACCGTCACGCAAAATAACAAACTTTCTTCGCCCCTTCACTTGGTAGCAGACAAGATTAATCGAACACTCCAAAAATATGTCTACAACCCCGACACGAAATACGATTTTGGGCCATATCTATATTGGCAGATGCGAATTCCCATTTTTCGGACCTCAACCTAGGAGACGGGTCGCACTAAACGCAGCTAGTTTAACAGTCAAAGCCTTCATCTACTTCAGCCAAGTCAGAGTCTGACAACGCTTACAACAATGATAATTCGAATTAGGAGTGTCAAACCATACCGTGTTAGGAAAATGATGATTTCCCATTCGCAATAGGTGGCCTAACCAGCGAAGTCTATGAACGCTAACTTGGTTTCCGATAACTACGTCACTACCAAAGGTTCTATCACGGATGGATGCCTTACGTGTCCGATGGTGCGAAGCATCTCCAGCGATGTTGCAGAGACTTCGATTGCCGAATACCAGAAGACGTATTAGTTCTTCTTTTCTCAGTGTTCAGGTTTCACATCCATACAGTAAAACTGCTCGAAAAAGAAAGCCTTATAGACTCTACCCTTGAGCCCGTAGATCGCGTACAGTCTCTGGATGTGCGGTACTTTTCCTGAATCCGGGCTTGTGAATTCATACACACCTTTGAGTTTTAGATATAAACATGTTTGGCGCCGCAGGTGGCCCAGGCTAAGAAAAGCTATCATGGCTCTGGAAATGTGAGCTGAAATCTCCTTATTTAAACACGCTTTGCTAGTAATGCAACTACCCAAATAGATAAAATAGTTTATAGTCGCAAGTTAATCATTATTCAGGCTCTCTATAAGCTTGGCGATGTTCTAAAGTTGGGCGAAGAGTGAATATGTGATTGACATCCTCTACCGGGAGGAAATCCTGCTTGTTGTCCACTAATGTGTGATCCTCTGTGTAATGTAAGGTGCCAAAGACATACTGAAGCAAGAAACCGGGTAATGACGGGCGTAAGCATTATTCCCCGGTAGTTAGAGCATAAAATACGCACACCTCTTTCGAAAATAGGTATGAATAGTTTTCGTGTCTCATACCTGACGAAAAAGGTCAACTAATGTGCTTAATAGAATATCGCAACCTTCTTTAAACAGAACCAGGTCCAGTGCATCAAGACCAGCTACCTTGAATCTTTTCATTGACTCAATATCGAGCTTGATTTCTGCTTCCTCGGAGACTTTAAATCAACTGACCAGGGTTTACAACACGAAATAGAAGGCAATGCACCATTTGCTGCTGGCCAGCTAAATTGCTCAAGAAAATGCTCCGCCTAATGAGATAAGTGGCGCTCTTTGTTAGTGATTAAGGCACCATCGTTCTCTGTGATTGTCTTGCAGACTCCAATGGTTATAGAACCTGTAAACCGAATTAGCAGAAACAGTCTCCGGACGTTACCCGAATTGCAGGCCACCTCCATTTCCTCACATTTTTGCAGCCACCGCGCTTCCCAATCTGATCGAGTGCTACGCTTGAGATTAGTTCTGACGCGTCTTGTTCTGCATTATATTGCGAACCAGAAATAATCGTTCGCCTTTCTCCTAGTAATCAAAGGGCAGCCTGGGAGAACCAGTGGGACTTTCTGTTAAAATTGGAACTGTCATATGCTGACTCCGAGGGATCGTGAATTACACCAGCAATCGCATTTCACTTCTGTGTGATATTTTCGGATACTACAGTGGTGAGATTATCTACTAAACCGAATCAATAGGCTTGCAGAATTGTTGGATCCGAAAGCTTTTCAAAGGTCATGCGCTAAGAGATGACTGTCTTTGAACCAGAGAATTTTCACGTGATTCTCAATCAACATAGTGCGGAGATCAAAATCTACGCACTAGATCCAAAAGGAGCGACAGTCCACAATGCTCCTCCCATCTATCGCGTATGGCGAGATGATCAATTAATGTTCATTGTTGATTATCACTGCCGTCTTTTATGCCTAAACAAAGTGCTACTAATAAATAGTTGGTGCTGTGCACATAGGTGAAGAAAGCGTTCACCATTGTAATTCCGTTGAGCATCGAGACTGTATGCATCATCGAGTTGTGATTCAGTAACGTCTAGGCGACCAAGTTGAGCATTCAGATCACCAGAAAGAATAATGATATCAGTAATCTACGCATCGTAAGAGCATACAGAGTTCATCGTATTCGGAGAATAAGTATGGTATGAAAGCACAAGCCTGATCCAGGCAAAGTGCCGAACAGTCCGAGACTGCACGTGGGCTAAGATACTGTCAGGTTGCCCAGGCCTAGACAGATATGAGGTGGGGAAACAGAAATAGAAATGGAGCATAAGTGGCTACTACGAACAAGCAGCGCAGAACAAGCACGGTCCGTATATTCAGGGCACTTATGTATGAAGACGTGCGCGGATTTATAAAATGAGTTTTCGGTTCACGATATGTTAAGTTTGGAAAAGGTTCAGATCGGTCGCTTATCACACTGGATGCTGAAGGAAAAGAATTCAAAAGCGGGTAAGGGGAGGAAGCAGAAAAATATTGAAGAGTAGGACCAACAGTAGCTTGTTTCCGCTTACATACCCCGAGTAACAGCGGGAAAGGCGACCCGATAAATCATGCGCGACGGCCGATGCACTATGGATTTGGATCTATTTGTGATCATCATGGTGGTATATTAATGGACGGGGATATTGTTAGGTCGCCCATGCCTAGACAGGAGAACAATCAAGTTTTTCAAATAAAACGTTTGGCTAAAGAGCCTTACCTACAATGTAGTGGGCTGAGACCGTGTTCATCTGAATTCTGTCCATCGATATTCCTGGTATGAGTAACTCTACTTGTGCCCTAAGGACAAAAACACAGTATAGTTCAATGGGTCACGGATGTACACAAGCCATCGTACCACGTTAAGGTCCACTCTCTGTGGGATGGTCAGTCGCATCTCTGCCAACTCAGTAACATGTTCCGAGAGAAAATCGGGTACATATCTGCCCAACAATGTGATACATTTCCGTAATGATGTCAGGCAGTACAATCTCAACTAGCTGCTTGAACTGGTTTTCATAGCTCGCTGCGATTTATCATCATGAACAGCATTACACCGGTAATATGTATCGAGTGCTTAACTGCCATAAAACAATGACATGGTAAAAATCCTAAAATGATGGGAAAGGGTGGGAGCTAAAAATCAATTGAACCTGTACAAGATTAGGCACAGAAAGATTGGGATGAGGTACCTAAACGTTGAATCAAAAATGCATTCAATCAATAGTTGTGAAAGAGTAGAGCAATATCAGCATGACATTTTTCATGCGGGTTTCACTGTCACGCACCACAACAAGCATTCCTCACACCCTCACTTGACAATATACAAGATTAAACGAACACTCCAAGAAGTCTACAACAAGATCGCCACAGAACAAGAATTTGAGTTATATCAGTCGGTGCGATTACCTCATCTGGAAGCGCGTACCACAAGTAAACAACTCTTGTTGAGGTATGGTATTGTATGGAATCACAAGCCTGTTCCAGGCAAAGTGCCGCACAGTCAAGGACTGCACGTGAGCTAAAATACTGTCAGGTTGCCCAGGCCTAAACAGATAAGGAAAATAGTAATAGCAGTGAGACTCCAGCGTGTACTCGCATGCAGCTTAGCACGAAGTTAGCTGCACAGCGCGGAAGTGCTGCACGATTGCACATCCGTGCAAAACGTCGTGGTACGTGGAGAGTCGTGTGATTTCGAGGCCAGAGAGCATGATCACGTATTGAGTTTTCTATGAGAGAAAACTGGCGCAGATCGTCAACATACGCGACAAATAGTCGCGCACACACTGAACACCAAACGACATAAGGTTAAAACGTTGAACTCTCTCCACGTGAGGAATGAATTTTGATCCTTCACTCTCTTAACCGCATGCCGTTTCAACAGGTACCATTCCCTCGTAATTATTTGAAATAATACTGACAAACCATATTCGAATACCGGCCTCAATCACTCACTCACACTCACGTAAGTGGAAAATGGATGCGAAAAATATAGGGCGTATTCACTGAGAACGGCTAAATTTTCACCAGGCGCGGCTTGTAGGGCAACTTTTTTGTTTGTGTCCTCTATCGTTTTAAATGATCGACTCATTGTTGTACCCATGTAACTTTTTATTCTAAACAATTTCAGTTGATGGCCACCAATGAAATACGTACATACGGAAGCAAAGGTTGTCATAGCCTGGGGTGGCAGTGGGGATAAGCTCCCACTGTTTTATAAATGCTCCCATATGGCATGCGTCTCAAATAGCCTCTGACAACCAAGTCCAGCTTCTGGCCTGCACGAGTGGCTCTCCGATCCCGGCGGAACTGCTTCTACCAACAGGAGAAGGGGCGAGGCGAGTGACTGGCGCCTGAAAACCAGTTTGCTTCGGGCAGATGTAGCTCGTTAGCCTGGGAGGGTGCATTTCATCTAAGGGAAGGAAAACCCTGATTTTAAACCTCCGCTGCCTTGTGGGATACCCGATCGCGGGAAAGGCTTCGGGAGAAAACCCTGAGGAAAAACTTGGAACAGAGTCTGGTAGACCACCTCTTTCTGGCAACTCCCTGCTGCCTTGCAGGTCGCACTTGGTTGTGCAAAGGCTAGAGAAGCTGACTCGAACAAACGCCGAGTGGTGCTGGGGACGCCGCTTTGTACCCAAATCCCAAGAACCTTCATTGAAGCCGACTCATCCTCCAGAGGAGATAGTCGCACAAAGTAAAGTAACGTATACGGGCCCGATGTGATCAAATGAACATTTCGATGGGTTGACAGGAAGCTCCCAGTTAATCATCTAATCAAAACATGTCTCGTCGGCTATAGAGAACTCTACTGTCGACAGAAGAACCGACAGTAGCTAAAAATTTGTGGTCGTCCGTGAAAGACAAACAGTATGTATGTATGTATGGTGGTGGGGTGTTTGATGGAAATGCATGCAAATGAATATTTTGGTAAACAGTACATGTTTAACTAATCTGACGGATCACTCACATACACTTTGAATAGTAGCGGACTGAGAGCTCATCCATGGGGAATAACGGATGTTGGATGAGTAAAGGGCGACGAAACTGTATTAATCTCGAGTTGTGTATAAAGATCAGTTAGGAAATCTTTAATCAAGGTTAGAACAAGCCGCTTCGCTCCGAGAACAAGAAACTTGAACGTCAGATTGAAATGGACATGTTCGAAAGCCTTAAAATAAAAGTAAAAAAGCGACTACTGGGTGACTCAGATTGCTTTCTGGACACCAGTGCTCATACTCAATCCAAATATTTACGACTCATAGTATTTTCCTCCATTCACTAGCTCGTAACATCGGTAAGTGCTCTCTGTCTCTCTCTTTCTTGTTAGAATCTCACTATGTTATTCAAAATATCAACGTTAAAGGTCCTCAATCATGCAACTTAAATTGGTCTTCCTTAGGAAGATGTGGTAGGTAGCTGTGTAAAGGGTGGATGCCTTACCTGTCTAAATGCTATAAAAATATAAACGATACATGCTAGGCGCAAATGTGACCACGAGGCCATGTAACTCCAAAGTTCCTGGTTTTGCTTTTTCTACTCTCTCGTTTCCATAACTTGATCATCAATACTCAACCAAAAATGAGAAGACATTTTATCAAGATGAATATCTACTACTATTACCGACATTTTGGTGCTGCGGCGCGCAAGTGAGAAGTACATTGTAAACATCTACAGAGCAACCAAAATACCGCAGCGACAAACGTGACACGTCCTAGTTTGAGTGACATTGATACGCGGGACGCACCTCTACAGCCACGCCCTTTTGTTATTAGGCAATGAGCTATTAAGGAAATCATTCTTTTTCGTAAACTGAACTCTGTCGATGTGTGTGACACTCGTATTTCATGGTTCTGACTACGATAAAATATGCCATTCGCCACAAAGCAACCACGTCCTAGTGTCCTTGCTGCATCCGATTGCGCAAAATTTGATCGTCCAGAGCACATCTTGCGATTTAACTCCCATTTTCAAAAGCGCAGCAGCACACACGTTCCATGGACTGAGGCACATGCTGACATACAACAATGGACAGTCTTGGATTCGTTCGCGCGACAAGCATTTACATACGAATCCCTCTACAACCGCTGACTTGTGTAGCGACTCACTCATACTCGTATTGTGCTTGAAACATCCTGGTTCGTTGTACGAACACTATGTAACAGTGGCATCAGGTGTAACTTCGTTTACCACTTATCTACTGCTTCAATGCTCACTGAACCTAATATTACTGTCTCCACCTGATGACGGCAAACAGCCAGAAACCGGTAGTGGTGTGTAAGTAAGGATGTGAGCAACACAATACTTTGGTTACCCTGGTCTTCACTTACACACATGTTCGACCAGAAGTGTTCACTGGCCAGAAACACTTTCTCACTACTTAGATTAATATAGAGCATCTGCTGTGCTTGCCCATGCTCTAGATGGGGAGTTAGGTAGCACTTGTACACTGCACACAGCACCGTCAGTTACTTTTTTTCCGTTGATGTTAGGCGTATATGAAATCAATGAAACATCGGGAGATATCCAATCCATGTTTGGAGTAAACACGTTTCTCAGATGGAGCTGAAAAATAAGGACGATTTTATACTCCTAAGCACGCTGAGATGTCATTGACAAAAAAAACTTGTGTAAGGTATAGAAAATGACGCCAATATTTACAACTCAAACGACTATCCGAACGTCTCTAAAATTTATGCGTATGATACGATTAGTGATGTGTGATTAGTGGTATCTATATGCATATTCAAATTTGCTGCTGATAATTATAATCGACTTCGGTGGGATATTCATTTGACCTTGAAATGCATTGCCGACCGCAAAACTATCGCCGAAGCACGAATGGTCGAAGGATACGTTTTTGGAACGATGCGATGTTATCTGAGTCAACCGAACTGGCGATCAATCAGAACGAATACTCGTGCTTCGAACCAGAAACTGCCGTCCACACACGCTACTACATAATATCAAGTCAAACATGGATGGATAATAACATCGTCTTTCACGAGACAGTGTAATGTTCGATGTCCATGTTGGAAAAGATATCGTGACATGATCTAAAAATCAGTTACACCTGAGATCCGCCACCGCCGTAACGCTCCCCAAGATCCAGATACCACAAGATATACCGTACAAAATATACAACCTTCCAAAATCAAATGAATTATCAAGACAGATAGACCGACTGACCGAAATATGTCAAACAAGTCGCAGAACAAACAGAAAAAGCAAACCTGCGAAACCGTTGCAAGTTAATCCACGCAAGTCTCGGTATTGAGAATCTCATAAAGGAAGGTTTTGATGTCTTATCATTATTTTCCTCAAAAAATCCTAATAAAACTTGAAACTTTTAGAATATCTGATTCTCGATTCTGATAGGTCTATTTTGGTTATATTGTTCAACGTCAGAAACAGTGTATGACTACCGACGATTTGTAGCCTAATCTGATTTTTATCAGACGCTGCAAAAGTTCCTTGCCTGAAAGGTCCACCTTTGTTCCAGATAGGCGCATGTTTCCTCTAGTTAGTTAATAGTTACTAATATTATAACTGTTTTCACAGTGAAACATTTAAGAAAATATTATTTGGGTTCCGTTTTGGCAAAATAATCACAACTCCAACGATTATATGTTAAATTTATGCGTATGATACAATATGATAATTGATGTGTTATAAATGGTATATATATAATTCTTGGAAATCCAAGGCATGTTGACCATGATCAATAATTCCCAAAAGGTTTGTTCAATCAGATTGTAGTATAAACATTTGCAAAAACAATTTTTAAGGTAATTTAGACAGCGGAATTGAACGTCCAATAAACATAAAGGTGACAGTATTTAAAAGTTGCTTTCAGCTTGTTCGTACGTGATCTAATATAGTATAAAAACACAGGTATTGCAAAGAAAAGTCAATGACTGATCCCGGAAGCACTGATGTTTAACAGATAATGTCCCTCGAGGATAAGTGAAAAATCTCTGTTGTTGATGTTTTAATCTTCTTCATTGTGATTGTTCCAAATAAATTGATCTTTTCTGAATATGGACCGTTTTCCTATCCGTTAGGCAAAGGTACTATATTCCACTAGATTGAGGTCTGGTAGCCAGTTTTATTTGGGTGCGGATTCAGAATCGCGCTGTGAAGAAAATACTCGAAAGCGAGAGAATGTCTTTTCGAACTTTATGAACATTTATTAAATATGAATACCAGGAATGCCATTATTATATAAATCATCAGGTAGAACATTTAAATTGAGAAGATTGCAAATTTTTTCTATGAAGCTAGATGTGATTTGATTTCATTTAAATAGGAACTGAGTCTTATATATTTTGGAAGAAGATTCCACAGTTTAGCATATTTATTCAAGAAGAAATTGTTCCTTACTTTAGTACAAAACCTTGGTAATTTAATAGTTTTTTCACTGTTTCTCAAGCTATACATAAAATCATGTCGTATATGAAAATTCGAACTTATTTCTATATTATTCGTTGACAGAATTTTGAAGAATAAGATGAGATTATCTTTGAGTCTGCGAAACCATAATGGGTCAAGGTTCAGTTGTATACATCCTTCTCTATAAGTGTTTGGTGGTATAACTAGGCTATCGGATTTATTTATATTGGAATATATTATGTTAAAATAGTCTAGAAGAGGAATGGTGAACAATTTATACATTTCCATTTTATAATGAGGTCGAATTATAGATCTATGTATAATATACATACTTGGTTTAGCTTTAGTAATAAGGTGGAGAATCTGTTCGTTGAAACTGAGTGACGCAGAATATCGAAATCCTAAATCACACGTGCTGTGGATCATTTGAATTGCGTTATTGTTTAGAAGGATTGAGTTATTTTGTATCGTGCATCCTATTGGCATAAAACTTGATTTTGCAGTTGAGAACTTTAGGCCTTTATTTGTCGCCCAATCTGCAAGTGCAGCTAAATCATTGTTTAGCGGAGCTCTATAAGTTTGTGCTTGATTAACTGTGAAAGTGATCACGACTTTCATGTCATCAGCGAATAAGAACAGTTTGTCATGTGAAATGACATTATGTATGTCATTGATATATATAAGTTACAGTAAGGAGCCCAATACGCTACCTTGAATCAACCCACTGTAAATAGGTAGGCTGCGAGATTTATGGCCATTAACTTCAACGGCGTAAGTGCGACAAGTTAGAAAAGAAGTTAAATAGGAAAGAAGATTACAAACGATGCCATATGATTCAAGTTTCGATAATAATAACTTATGAGGAACAGTATCAAATGCTTCAGTTATGTCTAGTAAGACAACTACAACTGCTAAACCTTTCTCAATCGATGAAGTAATATAGTCAAGTTATTCAAGCTGGCATGTAATGCAATATCTTTTATTCAGGAACCCATGTCGAGCTCTAGAGAAGAAAATTGGAGATAAGTGATTTAAGATAGCTTTTTCACTATTTTTTCAAGTAATCTAGATAGTATTGCTGTGTGGTTAATTAAGCGATAATTTGATACCGTGTGCTTCGAGCCAGATTTATGTCTCGGTGTAACGACAGTGTTTCCATTCTAAAAAGAAGATTCCAGATTTCATTGAAGTGTTAAATAAGTTCAATAGAAGAAGTTTGAAATCGTCACCACCCATTCTGCAATGGCAGGTAGAATGCCTGTTATGTCTGGCTTGAGACTCAACTTAGTTTGTTTGCAGACTTCATTAATGTCATTCAGATTTATGCATATAGTGTTTAATACACTAGGTGTCCGAAATGTTCTAGTGATATCTTTATAGATGGAAGTACTGTATGTAGTATTAAAATATTTAAGAAATTCTTCACAGTTTGTATTGGGGTCTGTAAATCTTATTTCTGCAGAATTATTAGTTCGATCCTGAATAATGAAATTTACGTTGCTGGTTGAGTTTACGGATCGTGATTTAAATAGTCTGCTAAGTGATTTTAGCTTATCACAACTTAATTAAAATTTGCAGCTAAAAATATAATCGAATTTCATCGGATATTTATTTGTATTATGCCGCGGGTAGTTTAAAAACTGTCAACGTGGACGTTTGCTTCTTACGATATTTTGATATGGTTGAGGATATCCGAGCTATTTCAAGATTATCACAAGAAATTGTATTTCATTTCCAACGGATATGAACATGGTTTCGACTCGTAAATCTGCAAAAGGATAGCATGCAGCATCAACTTCGCGAGAACGTTAGGAGAATCGGGGCTCCGCTAGTGACTCTGGGGATTCTTGTCTTATTTGTTCGAAACAGGTAGCCAATAATGCTAAAGAAGTTCGATGTGAAATATGTTTAATGCGGATGAATATTCGATGTGGCGGAATGAAGCCAGTGATGTTTCGTCACATAACGCTACAGCTGTCTATGAAAAGACGTCAAGAGTACTGCTTTTGCTAAAACGCGTGTTCAGGAGTTTCACGAAGCAAACTGTTCATAGAATCATTACCACGTACTTGAGTTCAACTATGGAGTATGCGGTTCCGGCTTGGTCACCTTGGCTACAGAATGAGCTCATCATCTTGCAGAGAATATATCATCGGACCACCAAGCTTGTACGTGGTTCAAAGCATAAACAATACGGAGGTCGTATTATAAGTCTCAATCTCTTCAACTCACGCTACCGCCGCCTTAGAGGTGTTTCGATTCTTATGTTTAATAGAAATCACCGGAATAAACTATTCACATGATTACCACTCCGAACCAGCCAGATTCATGACTACACATTACTTATTTCCGAATCAAGACTGAACTGTAGAAGGTATTTTTATTCTGTTTGTGTATGTTTTACCTGGAACTCCCTACTCCGTAACGTTGCACATTAACCCAACTTGGTTATATTCAAATCGAAGTTGGATAACTTCATGTCGACCAACCCAAACATGTGTTTTCTGGACGATTAAATTGCGTTGAATTGAATCACTCACCCTATTGAAATTCGAAAAAAATCCTCAAATAAGAAATTGCAATGAGAGGTTAGACAGTGACATTCTGTAATCTAGAATAAGTTGAGAAAATTAGAATCTGAATTATCAAGTCTACGTAACGAAATAACAACTTCCCAAACTTTCTTTGATTCTCTTAAACCGTTATTATGTTTATAAAGCCTAATTCGATTATTGAACACGATATCCTAGTACAAGGCAATAAATATGTAGAAAATCTATGCATTGAAATTAGTCAGAGAGAATCCCGTTCTAAGAATATCATTTTATTTATTGTAGCTGATAATTATTCTTTAAATGACTTGAAAATATTTATTCTCAGTTCATATCGCATTCTGGCAGATTGTGCTGATTTTGTCCGTTTACGCAAAAACAGCATTAGACAGCGTATCACATTTCTTATAAGTTTCTCTGACAAATGTTCGTGTCATATATATCTTAAAATCCATACCTGAATTTTCTAATGTTACTATTAAACGTGACTTCACCACAATACAGAGTCTTCTCGGTCGTAAGAAGCGCAAAACAAAAACAGCGAAACCACAAACAAACAAAACAATCATCTTCAGATGCAATTAAAAATATGCAGTTTGATTTATCCGTAGTAACTACACCTTCAAGAAGCCAAGCCTCAACGCATGCATAAAACGGCATAGTGCACAGAACACCGCCGCTCTCTGCGCGTTAATTTTGCTTACCTACACTTAGACAGACGCAAGGTATTCTTCCAAATCCTAGGTCATTTAGAAAGACAGTAGTCAGGAAGCCCCTGAACCAACAAATCACGTTGGTGAATAAAAATAATTTGCGGACACACGATATCAGTTACCGTACTCTACTATCATACCGCACTATGCAATATAACGAGTCCCCGATTAACTACAACAGGTTTCATCGACTCTTTCCTTACCCCTTGGTCGTTGTGCTCAACCGTTTTACTATTCTGATTATATAACTCAAAACCCCCATTTTACAACTGATACACATTCCAATTCATGCCACACACGCCTTTTCTATGACTATGCCAACATTTTTCGAAAAATAAATGAAATATTAATTGCTCTATTTCTGCCTAAGTTTACCTTCACTTCTTTCAATTTCGCTCCTTCTAGTGTTAGTATCCTACTTAGAAATGTCAGATTATTTACACCTAAAATCCTAATTCTGAAGTCTTTTCTTATTTCAAACTCACTAGACATTATTCTTATAACTGAAACCTAGACACAAGAGGACCAGCCTGACTCAATACTTTTGGTACCCAATTACCAGATATTCAGGAATAATCGAACTTCGAAACGTGGTGGTGTTACTATCATCTATGTTCATTCCAGGTATACAGCTGATAACCTTACTTCACCTAGTCTGTCAGAACTAGAATAATCAACATGGATTGTATTACCAACTTCAGATCTATTAAAAGGTTGCATTTATTATCCACCGTCTTCAACCATCTCTAGAATGGATTGCTTAATTAATGCATTTATTGAAGCATCTCTACAACATAAAATCATTGCTGGTAACTTCAACATGCCAAAGTTAAACTAACAAGATCCTGCACATCACAGTTGCCATACACCTTTTATCTGAACGTCAGAATTACTATGATATAAGCAATTTATTGACAAACCTAAGAGAAATGACAATATTCTTGACGTAGTCTTCACTCTGAGCCTGTATTCAGCTAACCTGGAGGTAATTCTTTCCTTCTTTAACAGTGAACATGGCATATTATCCTTCCAAATAATCTGCGCCACTGATTATGTCAACTCTTTGTAGACATCTGATGATAAGCAAACCTACAAGTACATTAACTGAATCTATTGTCGGAATTTATTGAAACAGAAAACTAGAACCAATTTTTCCTTGCAGTGATTTCACAACAGTCTCTTAAACGTTTAATTCACAAATAAAAGGGTTACTCTTGAAGGCATCATATAAGCTCATTAGGCGCACAAAATTGACAAAAGCCCAGAAAACAGAAAAGAAAATATTTGTGCTACATTCTGTTGCTCTAAAACACATGATATTTTTGCTCTTCTTCGTTCTTATAAACCATCAAGAAGTCACAGATGTGCTTTAGAAAACACACTCAGAGCCGATGATAGCAAAGCCTTCATAAGTCAAGATGAGCTGAAATCACTAAGTAAACGTTTCAAGTTAAGATCATCCAACTCACCCAGCAACATAGATTTCATTATCAAATATTGTAATTCATCCGTAGCTGAAACAATTCTTAGTTCACTTGATGCTATCTGTGTAGAATTCCTTCTATACTTTAACTCTACCTACAACAATTCAAACTACGTGTATACAACCAGTCAACGTCCCTCGCCCAATTCACTTATTACTTCCAGTATAAACTTGAGTGACATAAGTAAATTCTGTCATCAAGTAACTGTCAGTTTTACGCGTGATATATCAGGCATACCTCCAGCCATATGCAAAATGGGTGGCGAAGACTTTCAACTTCCTTGCTGAACTTATTCAATGCATCTATCGAATCTGGTACATTTCCGGTAGAATGAAAACACTCAATTGTTATACCCACATACAAATCTGGCTCAAAACAATTAATCACGTACCACCGAGCGATAAAACAAACAGCTTTCTTATCAGGGTTATTTGGGAAAAATTTTAGAGAAAGGTATACTACAATACCGGAAACCTAGTTTCTTTTCTATGCCACGCACGGTTCACATTAACAAATAATCCAGCATCACTTTCCAGTTAAAATACATAGACTGTATCACATGCTCAATTGAAAATTGTTTAGCAGTCATAGTTGTTTTCCTTTATATACCTAATGGTTTCGACATAGTATTACGTACACTATTACTATCCAAACTAAGTTCATTTGGTAAAGGTGGGAATCACCATTCTTGGCTCACCTCTTTTCTTACAGATCGCACATACTGCGTTGAATTTAATAATCAAAAATCGCACACACTGCCGATCGCAAGTGGCGTGATACAAGGCAGTGTTTTAGGTCCATCACTTTATCTCCTATACATACAAGATGTACATACAGCCATATGTCATAGTAAACTATTCTCGTTTGCAGACGACATTAAAGTAGTCATTTCCTTCCCATCTTCAGAGGCAGAAACTTATATTGCGAGGCTCAACGAAGATTTGGCTGCATTATTCAACTGGGGTAAGTTTATTGATTTCTCATTCTCTGTAGATAAATCAAAGTTCATGCCTATAAGATGTACAATACTGATAGATTAATCCTTTTTAATAGTAAGCCCATTGAAATTATCGACCGTACATGTGACGTTGGGTTTAAATATTCTGTTTCGCTTACATTCATGGAGCATATACATCACGTGATTTCGAAGGCAAAGCAGAGCGTAAATACGATTCAAAAGTTCCTAACGCTCCCACACTGTGAATTAGCTTTTTATAAACTTTTCGCTATACCTCTCTTTGATTACCGTAATATAATGTCTAGCATCATAAACAAAACTGATAGCATGGTTTTGGAAAACGTACAACGTACTTTTACCAAATCAATCATTGTATATTGCTCGAATTTATCATATAGAGAAAGGTTTAGGCAGCCTAGGTTAGAAGCCATATGTTTTCGTAGAATTAGACAGAACCAAATACAGTTCTTTATAATAATATCCTCTGATAATCTAGATATAATTTCGACTATTCGCTTCCGACAAGGTTCAAGGTATAATGATTAATAGATAAATAAATAAATAAATGAAT
Organism: Atriophallophorus winterbourni; assembly: GCA_013407085.1. Lineage (NCBI taxonomy): Eukaryota > Metazoa > Platyhelminthes > Trematoda > Plagiorchiida > Microphallidae > Atriophallophorus > Atriophallophorus winterbourni. Next base: position 682 of record JACCGJ010005074.1, on the reverse strand, counting down.
TAATAAATAAATAAATAAATAATAATCAAGATAACATAGTGTAACTATTTATATTCGGCACGAAAGTGAAGAGAGAATTTTACCTAAATAAGTACGCTAAACTCTGGAATCTTTTTCCGAAAAACATAAGACTTTGGGCCTCACTACGTGATTTTAAATCACATCTAGATTTATTCCTCACTGTGAACTAATAAACGAAACCTTTCGACCTAGATATCTCACTAGACGAAATATATAATCTTGGCTTTCCTGTATACCAACAGTAAAATTAGTATTACAACTTTCATGATATATATTCACTTGGCACCTTAGTATTTATCTTCCAGAATACCAGTTTACGTTTATCTGAACAAAACCTGCCTATAGACGATACGTTGAATCCTCTACGAATACCCATGAGAAAGACGTTCTCCATTCGAAACAGGCATATATTTCAACAACAAAAGCACAACTGGAAATTTTGAAAACTCTGCATCTTCCAGATCTCCCACATTTTCTATGGTCACGTCTGTCGAGCTTCAATATTCTTCAGGACATTTTCCCCTCATCCCATTACTTCATTCAACAAAATAACAGCAGACATCGAATTTCTGTGAAAAATGATTGATTACCGTTAACCTTCATCATTTTAACGAACGTAAAAATCCCTTGCACGATTAACCTTAAAACTTAATAACCATTG
>JACCGJ010005073.1:0-19165 GCA_013407085.1 Atriophallophorus winterbourni | reverse complement strand
TGATTCGTTGAGACTTTTCAGTATCCATCCATCGTCTTGAATCCCTGGAAATTATGAGAGTGGAGTTAGTCAGGGGAGTTCATGTGCCACCACGCCTAATAAACAATAAGAATGCTGTATGGAGTTTTGTGATAATCTTTATGGCTGCTAGAACATATTGTGATATTCATTAGGTCAAAGAAGACAACTCTCAACCCTTGAAAGCATACCGGGTGAGTTGACAGAATTTACATAATAACTGACATCTTTTAATTGTAAGCATGCTCCGCTTATTTCGTATCAAAGCCAGTGATTTAAATATGTATTGATTAACTGTAGCTCTATGATAAAATCAAAACTGCATGTATGCTAGTTCTCTCATTTTCAGACCATATGAAATCTTTCGGTTCTTTTACTAGACTGATTGGATGGTAATCCTGCAACTATTCTTACAAGTTTCGCAATTTTAACTTCGATTTTGGAGAACTGAGGTTTTGATTTCATGCCAAATCAAGTCCGCTAATGTGGTATCAGAAGGAGTAAGACATTATCTGTTTCTCGGGCCACGTGTTGCGATGTAAAACACAATATTTGCCATTTCTATTCGATCAAAGGACGTGTCTCGACCTGCTGTTTTTACACATCAGACAATAACAATAGAAATTGTATTTCCATTTCATCCGTTACTACCTGAATCACTATGACTCTCACATTAGACAGGAGGACTCAACAATCAGAATTCTCAGCTTTTTCGTTATTAACTTCCTAAAATCATGGTTAAGATTGGTTGCATATTATTAAGAAAAATTTCCTTCACGTCTCAGGTGGCATGCCATTTAACACAAAACCTTATACTTATATACATTTTCATTCGTTTATTATTTCCAGAAAGATCTTCTCACGAGCAAGCTTGGTATTTTCCATCTAATGGTCTACATGCTCTGAATCAAGTAGTAAACTTTGCTACCTAGATATTTTAAATAAATATATACATTCAAGGTCCTGGTAAAGCAATATATATCTATATATATTATATATATTATATATATAATATTATATATATATGTATATATATATTATATATAAATATATATTATATCATTATATATATATATATTATATATATCTATATTATATATATATATATATTAATATGAGTCAACAACTAAAGTGCATGAGAGTTTATTTTTCTTAACTGAAATGGTTAGACATAGGGCATTACATCTAAATTCTAAACAATAAACTATTGAAAACTGTGCCTCAATAATCCTGGTCAATACTAATCCGTTACACCATAGAGTGGATCATTTCTAATACAATCATACTTCATAATGAATACATGAAAAAACGCACCAAGTGTGACACTGTCTGAGTAGCCCAAATATGCTTTATGTAGAATTCTTGCTGTTTGCAGAGTCTATGCATGTTTTGTTCGAAATGCTAAGAATTCTGCCTAAAATTATTGAATTGCACCTTCGTGTTACGTCAGTATTTGATGTTCTGCTGTCATAAATGTGAGCTTACCCTATTTGCGTCTCGTAAAAATGTATTTTGATTTAACAGTAATTTTGCTGTTAATTCACTTGCGAAGAGACAAATCTACGAGTTATTCTTAGTGCAAAGTGTTCAATGGTGCATTGGCTTCGAACATACATTACCTGGGAAACATTCGCTGAGGGCATTATTATTCAAATTTAAAGTCTTGTTGCCTCTAACTAAAAACTTGAATTATTTTCATGTTCACGAAAACGTAGATGAGCTACAGACTTCTATGTAGATAGCAAATGTTTCCAAGGTTTTTACACCCAGGCGTGTTACTAGTGATGAGCCCTTACCAGCTATAAAATGCTCCAATGTGATGTGCGTCTTAAGTAGCCCGGCGGAACTGCTCCTACCATAAAAACAGGTTGCTTCAGGTAGATGGAGTTCGGAAGCTACCGGCAATAAATTCAGAGGAATAAAAACGTCGATTTAAAACCCCATAACTGGGTATCACTAGGTTAACTTTGTTTACCGCTTATCCACTTTTTTGAGGCTCTCGGAAACTAATCTAACTGTCTCCTCCTGATAAAAGGAAACCGCCAGAAACCTGCAGTGGTGTGTAAGTGCGAGGAATGTGAGCAACTCATTACCTTGGTTATCCATAAGCACCTTGATTGCTTTAACAAAAATCACGTTTTCATTTTATGTTTGAACGTCGTGGTACGTTTTACGAACCCTATGTAACAGTGGCATTCAAATATAACTTTGTCTGCGCCAGAGGACTCCATTTCATTTAGTAATACTTGATAATTCTAAAAGAACCGAATTTGGTTAAACTTCCAATTGTAGTATGGTATTTTCAACTTGCAACCATGACCACGGCTGTTGCTGGAAGTTCGAAGTTATAATTATTTATCCAGGGAGCGTGAAACAGCTGTAAAAAAGTTCATTCTAGGAATAGGTCGTCTTGCGTTCGCCTATGTTGAGGCGTCCTCAGATCCAGTCGTTCGAGTAGCTCGACGTACAGCGAATTATCAAAACTATGGACGAGAATAGACGCTTGACCATATATAAGCACTCTGGATTCGAATTATCTTTCTGAAGTATTGGTGTCCGAAATAGTATAGATCCGAGTGTATTTGAGTGTTCATCCTGAGAAAGCGGCAAGATGGGAAAATTTAAGTAAAACAGCCGTTAGAATGCTAGCTTCCGAGAGACGCGTTTATGACTATTAATCTTCCCTCGCAAATTCATAATTGAAAAATATTTGTTAAACGTGGCACTCGTTTCTGATGTTGAAAATATAATAATTTACAAACAACATGTGATAGCATAATCAGCGATCATCATTGTTTTCTGCCAAATATATTCGCAAAATTTAATACATATACCAGACGAAGTGAACTTACATCAACGTTGGTAAATATTATAATAATAATATAAATCTATTCAACCTCGTCATTGCGGTGAGAAAATGGGGTGTTTCATATAAACATTGCAATAAAACCGCATTCGTCATATAAACTTTATCGTGATTTACTAAAAAAACGTCGTTCAATTCTCTACCACAGAGGGAACTGGGCGAAGCTTTCGTGAGTCGAGATTTCCGTTTTTTACCAATCTTAAAACGAGATTACACATTCAAAATATAGTGCTTGTGTTAGAGAAGCTATCGCGTTTGCAATAACCTAATGCGAACGCGCAAATGTTAGAGAATTTGACTTTCGAGAAGTGAAACATTTATTTTATACAGCGGTATGCTGAATAGTAGAATGAATTTGTGATCCTCTTGAACGTATCCTGAAAGCATGTCCTCACTGAATACTTTATCAAGGAATATTTCAGCAGCTGACAGCAAACGAAGTCCGCTCAAATGTATATACTGGAAAATAGAATGATACCTTATTCTCTCGTAATTTACCCTACTAGTAAAGACGAACTTGCTCTTGATCGCTTACTTTAGCGTCACTGTGTGCAATCTGGAAAAGGGCAGACAAAGCTATTGGCTGCTGAACGCAGATTACGCAGATCGATCGAGCGCTGCGGAAGAGATTGTTCCAATAGAATGAAACTGTTCAATGATGCTACAAGCTGCGTAGCGTGAAGTCATTTTGCGGTTATAAAGTATATCCTTGGATGCTATCAACAGAAAGATGCCAACAACAACAGCATACTTGTCGACAACGTTCTCATTGCACTCATTCATTTTTCGTTGTAGTTCTAATAATCTGAGAAAAGTTTTGAAGCACCATTAGTTTGAGCGTGCAAAGGTACCAATATTAATATTTATGCAATATGTTCCAATGAAGCAAAAGTCAGCACTAAGCAAATGGTGGGAAATATATGTTCATTATTAATAATGAGGAGTCAAAAAGCAGATGATCAATGATTAAACAAACGAGTCAAGAAAATGCCAAATTTGTAGAAAGTATTGCAGTTTCAAAAAAATCTGGGTAACGAGGTTTGGTGATTATCGTACAAGTTGCCAAACTCTGCAAGAATAACGATATCACGAACCGAACCATCTCAAGCTAACGTAGTCGTTGAGCAACCGTAGTCGAAATTACAAATATACTTTTAATATATGTAAAATTGTGGTCAAATTTGTATCAAAACAGATATATATATATATATTATATATATATATATATATATATATATATATTATATATATATAATATATCTATTATTATATTATAATATTATATATATATAGAGAGAGGAGAGGAGAGAGAGCTAAATTCTTGCCATAAATACTTTTTTGCCAAACGTCTTTGAACCGGAAGTGCCTTCTGCCGGAATGTCATTTCCTTATTGCCAAATCACCTAGAGTAGATCCTTCGGAAGACGACTTTTTACTTTTGGCGAATATTAGAAGATCTTTGTTATTGTTTAAACACCCGGGTCGATCTGCCATAAAAACGAATTACTGTTAAAAAATCAGGAATACGTTTTTAAATGGACAACTTGTTACTCGAGTTAGAGACTAAAAATATATATCTCACGCATTAGAGTTTCATGACATATCATAACTGCTAGCAGAGTTGCCCAGAGTTAGATTATCTCATAAACAGATTCACACATTAGCAAACGAACTACCAGAATTTGCGTGTTTCACTTCATCAGGTGGAGACGCAATATTCTCTTCAACATTTGCTTAGTCGTTATCATTCAACGCGCACTGGCAATGTTTCAGGTCTCACTTAAACCATTCTTTCTATGAGCAACTGACGAGGTTAATTTCCACAAATTCGATAATATGATTGATAGCAAGAAATTAGTGCAACGATGAAGGACGCTGTGCAGAAGGTTAACTCCCGCTTTGTACTAAACTACCAGAAAGTGCATTTATCTGCCCGGTGAACACTGCATGATAAATTCACATGTGAAATAGATGAGTATGGAATGATAAACATTATTCCAAAACAAATGCAAAAAATAATAGGATGCAGAAATATCATGCTTACGTCGTTCATTGTACGAATCTTCTAACGTTCGTTCGCAACCGTGCAGGACGGGAGCTGGATATGGCTGGAATAATCCCTAACTAATTTTGTGTGCAAATTGTTGTTTTCCGGTACATAAAGAAATTTCCAAAGGAATAAATTTCTCTCACAGACACAAAGGACTCTTCTTTTTCAAATTCCATTCATCAAATGTTACATTATTTCTGTGTACGCAGAAAGATAGTGTTTGAGTTACATGTTACTAAACAAAAATGGCTCTGTTTGACCCATTGTATGGCGATTTCGATTGGGATATCTAGAAGTATCACCTGAGGATTCTCTGTAAGAAGCGACTATCTGATCTGAGTTAACAACCCGAAGCAAAATAGAGCGTACAGTGAATTGACAATGTTTGTCTTATGGTCGGCTAATCTCCGTTTAATTGGCATGCGAAAAACATGTTGTTCTACAGCGATACCCCCTTATTAATTGCACCAGTTTTATTTTGTCTTGGTTCGAATGCTTTGCCAATGTGCTTTCATTACGTTATTGCAAACGTTATAATAACACCAACGATGACTCGTTGTTTACCGACTTTGATATTTTAACTTCGCATAAATATGTTTCGCAACGAAATAGATATCCCCCACACAACTTAAGGTCATTACGTGTTAGCCTATTCAGTCACTGCACAATATTTTAAACAGCGACAGAGTTATGCTGCCGACATTGAATGCATTCGATTTCATGAAGTACACTTTTTAATATTCGGACATCGAAAATCTTCATTAGCGACTTTACACCAGATATGCTGTTGTACCAGGAATGAAAACTTTATTAGGCTGGGAATAAATGATGTGTTGACTATCCACTGTTGAGCGTAGTGTTAAATGGCTTTAGATGATTCACGATATTTGAAAGAGATGAGAGAAAACTGCATTGATTACGACCATAGATTTGCAAGAATTTATGCCGACAACGTTATCCTTTATCTTGAAAACCGAGCGTCCTACCGATAACATGGATAGCTCAGTGAACATGGATTATCTAACAACCAATCGCTAAGGTATGTGTGATCTAATCAATATCCAAGCTTATTGACTGTCAACCCAAATAATTCGCATATCCACGACAGACTGACTCTTTATTAGAGGGAGAGAGAGAGAGAGTTAGGACGGCCGTATTCACAAAGCATCTTATATGCCGATAGTTGTTCTCGAGCGGTCTAGGTTGAATAAACTTTCCTCTGATCGTGTTGCGAAAAATGTATTTTGTTCTCCTCTTAAAAGCTTGTTCAACAATAAAGGGTAGATATTTTGAACATTTGAAATTAGAGTTTCCTTGGTAACAAAACTTTTTTATTTGAAAATTAGCAATATTTTAGGACACTAAAAACTCCGCCAATTGCCGGTCCCAAGCCCGGGTGAAAAAGGAGGGGGGTTGGGCGTGAGGCTAGCAATTCCACCCCGTAAAAGACAACGCTGCTACAGAAACTGCAACAACAAAAACTGCACGAAAGCTGCCTGGACGGGAGGACTCCTCTTCAGTGGGGCTCATGACGCGTGCTGGTGAAAGCCTTCGGGAAGCCAACTCGCCGATAAGTCTTCTCACGACCAAGGCAAAGACCAGGATAGGGACCTGGAACATCAGAACCCTATATGAGAGCGGGAAATTAGCACAGGTAGCCAAAGAGATGGAAAGTTACAACATCAAAGTTCTGGGCCTATGTGAGACTCGATGGAATGGGAGCGGTCAGAACAGACTATCTTCAGGGGAAACCATCATCTATTCCGGACATGAAGATATGAATCATGGCCACACTCAAGGAGTGGCAATAATGTTAGCGCCAGAGGCTACAAGAGCGCTAATGGCATGGGAACCTGTCTCACCCAGACTTATGGCAGCCAGGTTCAACTCCAAGGGAAGGAGGATCACCATCATCCAGTGTTATGCGCCAACAAACACAGCCCAAGAAGAGGAGAAGGAAGATTTCTACAACTCTTTACAGGCCCTTTTAGACCGGACTCCGCGCAGAGACATGAAGATCGTCATGGGCGACTTGAACGCTAAGGTCGGTGATGACAACACAGGCAGGGAACTCATCATGGGCAGACACGGCGTGGGTACCTGCAACGAGAACGGAGAGCTGTTCACAGACTTTTGTTCGTTCAATGACTTAGTAATAGGTGGCACCATTTACCCTCACAAAAGGATCCACAAGACTACTTGGACTTCACCCGATGGGAAGACGGAAAATCAGATAGATCACTTCACCATAGACAGAAAGTGGAGGCGTAGTGTGCTGGACGTCAGAGTGAGGCGCGGCGCCGATGCAGCCTCCGACCATCACCTGCTGGTTGCAACAATGCGGACCAAGCTGAAGTCCTTCAACGATCCGTCAGGAAGAGCGTACCACAAGTTCAACACACAGTACTTGATGGACAAAAAGAAATCAGAAGAGTTCAGCTGTGAAGTCAGGAATAGGTTCGAGGCGCTGTCGGAGTTGGCCGACGAAACAATAGAAAATCACTGGGCAGGAATACGAAAGACCTGGCAGGATGCGTGCACTAAAGTTCTGGGGAAGAAAGAGAGGGAACAGAAGGAATGGCTGACGAAGGGTACCTGGGAGAAGATTAAGAAGAGGAGGGATCTGAAGATGGAAATTAGCAGATGCGGTGACCTGCAACAGAAGGCAGACCTCAAAGCACAATATTGGGAGACAAACCGGGAAGTGAAGAAGGGTGCTAGACAGGACAAAAGGAAATTTATACACAACCTAACAGAGGAGGCAGAGCTAGCGGCAAAGCAGAATAACATGAAGAGGGTATATGAAATCACCCGAGCCTTGTCAGGGAAGAGTTCCAAACCGAGCAAACCAGTCAAGGACAAAAATGGAAGAACCATGACAAGCGAGGAGGGGCAAAGGAAAAGATGGGTGGAACATTTTGAAGAAATTCTAAACAGACCACCTCCGCAAACATCTCCTGATATATCACCAGCAAAAGAATCCCTATGCATTAACATCAACCCCCCAACAATTGCAGAAATCATCAATGCCATCAAGTCCCTGAAGAATGGTAAGGCACCAGGCCCTGACGGCATCCCCTCAGAAGCTCTAAAGGCAGACGCGACAGCGGCAGCGGAGATGTTACACCCCTTCCTGGTGAAGTTATGGGAACAGGAGAGAGTTCCGGCTGACTGGAAGCTCGGGCATTTGGTAAAGCTCCCCAAGAAAGGCGACCTTTCCCAATGCGGCAACTGGCGAGGAATCATGTTGCTGTCCATCCCCAGCAAAGTACTGACCAGAATCATCTTGGAGAGATTGAAAGAGGCGTTAGACAAGAAACTTAGAACAGAACAGGCGGGGTTTAGGCAAGATAGGTCATGCATAGATCATATCGCCACTCTGCGTATTATCATCGAGCAATCCATCGAATGGCAGTCTCCTTTGTACGCGATCTTCGTCGACTTCGAAAAAGCGTTTGACAGCGTCGACAGGGAGACAATATGGGAGCTAATGCAACACTACGGAATCCCGCAAAAGCTGATAAACATCATCCAACAGCTCTATGAGGACTCATCATGCCAGATCATCCACAACGGAAAGCTGACAGACCCCTTCCCAGTGAAGACTGGAGTGAGGCAAGGTTGCATGCTCTCGCCGATAATTTTCTTGATCGTCATAGACTGGATTATGAGAAGAACCACAGAGGGCAGCAACACCGGCATCCAGTGGACCCCCACCAAACATCTCGAAGACCTTGACTTTGCGGATGACATCGGCCTCCTGTCTCACAAGCAACAGCATGCACAGTCTAAGCTAACGCGCCTAGCAGAAGAGGCAGAGAAGACGGGCCTGAAAATCAACATAAAGAAAACCGAGGTGATGCGATTGAACAACCAACTACAGCAGCCACTGCATCTACAGGGGAAAGACGTGGTGGAGACTGACCGCTTTGTTTACCTTGGAAGCGTGGTCAACATTGATGGTGGCACAGAAGACGACGTCAAGAGCCGAATCAGCAAAGCAAGGGTAGCGTTCAACACCCTGCGCCCCATCTGGAAATCTAAGGCCTTGTCCCAGCGCAGCAAAGTCCGCATCTTTAACACCAACGTAAAAGCAGTCCTCCTCTACGGGTCCGAAACATGGCGGGTTACCCACAACATCACCAACAAGATACAAACATTTGTCAACAAGTGCTTGCGCCACATTCTTAACATCAGGTGGCCTGAGAAGATTTCAAACACAGACCTATGGCGTAGAACCAACCAGAACCCGTTGATCAGGACATCAAGAAAAGAAAATGGGGGTGGATAGGTCACACACTCCGCAAACCAGCTGATAACGTCACTAGGCAAGCACTAGACTGGAATCCACAAGGTAAAAGGAAAGTGGGACGACCCAAGCAATCGTGGAGAAGATCAGTCGTGAGTGAAGCGAAGGATGCCGGAATGACATGGACTCAGCTGAGGATAGCAGCCCAGGACAGAGTTCGCTGGCGTGGAGTTGTTGCAGCCCTATGCTCCAACAGGAGTTCACAGAAATAAGTCGAGTAAATCAGTCAAAAATCCGCAATTTTCTTTTTTTGAAACTGCCCCATAAATGAGAAAAAATCCACTGTTGGTACTTAGTAATGTTTGTAAATTTTCAAAATTAAATATTGAACTTGGGTGCTCGGTGTGGTCCGAAATACAACCTCATATTGCTCAACTCTGATTTCAACAAGAAATATTTTCAACATCATTATGCTCTTAGCAAAATTTACCAACATTCGAAGAGTGTGTGGATAGTCTGAATCAATATCATCAGCATATTTTACTTAGTTATTGCTATTTTCATCCGAGCGGTGAGAATTAGAGAATTCAACAACAGCAGCTTCATTGTTTTAATCAATTGCATAACCGCAGCGTTAAATTTTCTACCACAGAGCGATCTGGGCGAAACTTTTGTGAGTTTCTTTGTTTAATTACTCAAATAACTGGAAATACTCATGGATATCATTGAATCTGCAATCGATTGGATTTTATTTTGGGCCGATCGTGTATTTGACCTGCAAAGCGATTTGAGTGCAATCGGTTAGATAAAAACCTACATTTATAGTCTAATACGTAGCCTTCGTTATTTAATCTGTGTACCATTTTTGAACTGTGTTTCCAATGCAACATTTATAAGCCACAGTCAAGTGGGGGAATAACAACAATTTGCCTTGAGCAGAAGTGATACGCCTCTGAACACTTTTTCAATCAAATCCAAGTAGCGCTTTTTTGTGTCAACATTTCACACTTATTGATCTGTTATTCAGATATGACCGTCATTGTATAAGCAAATATGCAACAAGTGCACCACGGAAAGAAAACCTAATCGTTACATAAAAAAGTTCATGTAGTGCAAGAACGCAAATTTCAGCCAATCGGACCCCAGTGTCAAGGTCATACGCGAGTACACGAACGTTAATCGTCTCGACTGTGAATACTCACGCGATAATCAGGAAATTACGGAACTTTATAAACTTTTTGCACTTTTAGTAACAGCGTTGAAACGATTGAGTGAGTTTTGATGCACTTGAGGAGCGTTGCTTATTTCCATTGAAATGATATCTATTTCCCTTTTCAGAAATCAAAAGTTCCAAGAAACCAGAAAATCCTTAAAGGATGTATGTTGCATCTCTGACGAAATTTTGGAAAATAAAGTTTAGCAATTGCGTTATGTTTTTGACGAACTTGAACAAAAATGGAAAATTTTGATTCATTATGCATCGTTAATGCAAAAGGTTGAAGTGCAACTAGTTAGAAGTCACTGAAATATGTTCAATTTAAAATTAAATGAAATATATTGTTAGAATCGGACACGCTTGTCAAACATAGTCATACGCATTTTGCACCAAAGATGATAAAATCCACTCGATAAACACGTATTCAGAATTAGATAACATCATGACGGTGCAATTGGACTTCTTGTTATCTAGAGACGAATTCTCATGTTTTTTATACGTTCGTTAACACGAACTGGGGTTCAAGTTTTATCGATTCGATTTTTTGCCTGCGGCTGGAGTGTGAAAATAGAGCTTCGGGGAGACGGCAGTTTTATATTCATTTTCTTGAGATTATGGTCGACGACTAATGTTCCTATCGCAAAGAGTTTAGGCATCGATTTCCGAGTGTAGTGAAGCTATGACAATTTTGATCAAAATATTAAGGATATGTTGGTTGGACTTCATCCATTTTCTAGAAATCATTCAACAGTCTTCTTTCATTTTTCCATTCGACTATGCATGAACATCACAAACGCCACTATGAGTGAACATTCCGATTTGGTTTAATCCATCTTTACAACAGCGCTAAAAACGATAAGAAAGACCCGGACGAACAACATTAGTTAAACGCTAAAGCCGTGATCTAAGATCAACAGCTAAAAGCACAATCTTATCGTGCAAAACTTGCAGTTGACAATTAATACTGCTTGCAAATAGTATGAGATCAAGAGTAACAGATTCACAAATCGTAGGACCATTGTCAAAGTCATATCACTTTCGCGAACGTGTTCGCTCCGCGAGTTCGGATTTTAGTATGATTTAGTTGGAGGTTCATTTAAAAGCATTTTTCTACAGAGTGACAACTGTTGAATATAAAGGATGTTAGTTAAATATCCCGCAGCCAAGAAATATGAAGTAACATTGTATTGACGGCGATTTGAAAAGGCACTTCTCTTACGATTGAATAAAGATGCTTCATGATGGAATCACTCTCAGATACACCGAATTCAGCGTTATCAGTTATTGAACAATATGATAGTTTTTTCGTTATACCTGTGAATGTGATTTAAAACATCAGCTTCTAAATTGAGTTGATCTACCTAGTCATTTGAAATTGTAGAGTTAACATGCCAACAAAAATTGTTTCCCAACGAATTCAAGGAAGAATCTCCTTTTGTAATGATGAGAAATTCAATTGCTCAAATTATACAGTGCAAATGGATAATACGCTCATCATGAGTGCTCCGCGATCTTATACCATTACGCTTGAAATGTTGTTTGAACGTCCGATTGTTATTATTTCAAAATCCAGCTACTAATTTCGAGATGTAGTCTTTTAATCAATTAAACATTGCTCCTGCGAATTGTTTCAGATACGTTGCTCTCAATCGTCGAGTAATGATCGTTGGTTACTTCGTTCATTAGGAGATTTCTGAGTTACGTTGCATCTCTTTGATCAGTGTGAATTCAAATAATCCTAGTAGCAACCTCGACTTTTGCACGTCTATATATAAAAAAATCTCGTCAGTTAAGACTCACATTATTCGTTTATTTATGTAGTTATTAGTTTACTCACTATTAATAAGTAGTAGAAGATGACTTTATTCGTGTAAATGAATTTTTAGCAATAATATTAATCCAACCAGATAAAAATGCATTTCCAAAAACATTACGTGAAAATGGGGTGGAAATTCACACCGTCAATCGACTTCTCAGATCAAGAGTATCTTTCATTTGATCAACTAAATAATGGGCAAGATAATTGACGAAAGATTTCCTAAACTTTCCTGTTCTTCCAGTTTGTATGCATTATCGGAAGTTATGACTCTGACAATCTGTCACATTCACAGAAGGGTCGTTCAACCATTGAACCTCAAATTAACTCGATGGATGTATTGCTGTGCCGTTCGATAAACTTATTGCCTCGTTTGGTCATCAGGAAATCTTGTTCAATAAGACAGGGTACATTATCGGAGATGCATAGAGGGAGTGGGGAACAATGCAGGGTCTGACTACATCAGGTGGGACGGATATGGGAACGCTGGCGTAGGGTATAGATGATAGTATTCTAACCTTCAAGAACTATGCACTCACATGATCAGTCCAGTGGAGACTTCGTGAAAACCTAACGCCTAATACATGAAACAAGTGCTTCTGCTGAACTCGGAGCCATTAAAGGAAACCAGAATAATTCATTAAAACATGGAGTGACGTCGTTAACCAACCAGTTTGAAAATATTTCATGTTTACATTGTTTTGTAATCAACGATAAGCCCAATAAGGATGATCGTTTTCGGCCTCCTTCGGTTAATGTCGATGGATGTACATCACAGTCACATGAATTTTTATGTACTAATGCTTTTGGAATGACTAAACAGTCCCATGCGTGGAGAACATACTATCACGCAGCGCTCGCAACGATAGGCACACCTAGGTTGTAGGGTGTCAGTTGACCTCCGGTGGCGTGATCTGCCTTCAGCAGACAAGAGCTGTATCTGCTCATCCCCAGCTTGCAGACGACGCTTTACACATTCTTTCCTATGTGAGCGGTCAACAGCAAGTTCTTCCCTGCTCGCGGCGTCAAGGCCAAGAGCTTCCATATCTTTCTTTAAACGTCTGCCCAATGGTCGACTTTACGATTGCAACTCACCATAAAGTAGATCTTTCGGAATACGACCATTTTACATTCTGCAGGCTTCAAAAATTTATGATTTTCATAAGCTTCTGGATTTCGACACATGATTCGTGACTTGAGGTGTGTTTGCAGGCTTGATTATATCCTCAAGTTTGTACATATTGAGGTGACTGCTGGAAATGTTCTCCACTGCAAAACCTTCATCTCATGGTTTTTGCAGGAAAACACTTAGCAGAGAAACAGAAATCCGTGCATACTTCATAATGCCGCACTAAACCGTCCAATACTACAGTACAGTTTCATTGAGACAAACTTTCCAAAAACAATTTATCGAATAATCCAGGATAACTCGTTAACCACACAAGAAGAAACACTGAATCACGAAACAAAATACGTATCTTCATGCGATGTTTTGCAATTATAGCAGAATGGTTAGCCGTGAGAAACGGTTTGCGCGTGTGCAAATTGAGACATTTACTTCGAAACGGAAACTTTGCTGTCAATCGGATGACAAGATCAAAACGTATGAATTCCGATAGCTATAGTCGACTGTAACACAAAATTTCTAGAATGGTATAAATTCGAGGAGATTCAGCGAAGATATGACCAAAATTGTCATAGTAACAAACACTTTAGCAAGCGTGTCATAACGTGGGGTCACATTTTCCGGGCTTACACAACTGGTATTTGGCTCATCATTACTAGTGGGTAGATTTCAGGGTGCTCACATCACCCACAGTTACGCATCACGACGGGTTTCTAGCTGTTTTCCGCCATCAGATGGAAACCATTAGATTATTTTCAGTGAGCATGAAACCAATGAAACTTTATTCGCACCACAACATACGTTAGTGGATTGGATTCTCCCATGCCCTCGTAACATTTAAGGTCATTCTAAAGCAACGTTAACAACCATCATTTACGAGTCATGTAAATCACAGTAAATGTTTAAAATATCCTCCATGATTCTGGTCACACAGCTTTATCCGACTCAACGTATTCCATTGCACACGCATCAATGAGACCATGTCAAGCTTCTGACATGCTCGTTTGATTTCTTCTTTCAACTGCCCCACCGTGCGCGGTCTCTTCTCATACACCACGGATCGTAGATACGGCCACATAAAGTACGACACTGGATTCAGCTCTGGAGATCGTGGAGGCCAGTCGATGGGACCATGGCGTCCAATCCACTGACCTGGGAACAATTCATCCAAATACTGTTTCACCGACGGCTGACAGTGGGGTGGCGCCCCGTCTAACTGATATCGAAGTTTCATGCGTTCGAAGACGCTTAGTTCTTCCAGAAACGGGAGCAAACACTCGTTCATCATCCGCAAATAGGATTTTGCTGTGAAAGCATTGAACATAAAGTGCGTATTGTCGATTGATATAAACGTGATGGAAAAATGACAATGCAAGGCGAAATCATGTAGGTTTTTTATTCAATTTAACGGTCTAAAAAGCACATAAATTTATAAAAACCACATAATAATATGGGAATTACGAATAACATAGATAGCAAAAACGGGATTTGTTTGCTTACTGAGCAGTTCAGGAATCAGGTAAAAATGCATAGGGCAGAAATTGTTTTCAACCGGTTGAATGAGGTAAAGAAGTATGGTTTACTTTGATGCATGATTTCGAAGATTTATGGTGCAGAATATATAGGTTCAATGTTTGGATTGATCTGCATGAAGTTGTCCAAGTTAAATTTGAATATATCGGAGTTAGGTGAATGTGAAACGTTACAGCGTAAGTAGTTCCAGGTAATCATATACGTACAGAATAAAAATACAGTTCAGTCTCGAGTAGGGAACAATTACTGTATCAACATGACTCCGGCTGTTTCGGGGAGGTAGTGTGAATAGTTTATTCAGTTGATGGTTGGGAGTATGCAGTATATTGAACATAAGAATCAAGTCGCCTTTAAGACGGCGGTAGCGAGCGTCGAAAGAGATTGCCTCTTGTAATCAGATCTTCCAAATGTTTCTGCTTTAAACCACGTACGAGCTTCGTGGTCCGATGATACATTCTCTGCAAGAGGTTGATGTCATTCTGTAGCCAGGGAGACCAAGCCTGAACCGCATACTTCATGGTTGGCCTCAAGTACGTATTAATTATTCGATGATTAATGTGTGTAGGTTGTAATTCAGAGATGTATTAGTCGATGGTTCTGCAAAAATGAGCTGATTGTTTAGTGTGCGGAAAATAGTGATTGGGTGTAGCATCAAACAGTCGTTTTCGATAAATCTCACCCTCACACCCACCCACCCTACGACCGGTTTCATGTTGTTTGCACTCATCAGGAAGGGCTAGCAGGATCAGGATCCGCATGCGCTCCAAACAGTAAAAGAATGGTACACAGGTTGTGCTTTTACACCATGGTTAGAAACGGTTGGTACGAAGAACCTCTTCAATCCCATGTACTAACACACGTAGGTGAGTTGAACACATAGGATGGAACAAGCCATAAACATTCTTGCATGCTTTTCCATCACACACGCACATCACACGACCGGCGTCATACTGTTTTTCATCATCACGTCTGCGCATAACGATCAGGATCCGCAAGCCACTCCGAATATTCTCAAAGCAGGTTGTGCATGTTAAATTATTCCATTTGCCGAAATCGTATTCGCTGTTAAAGCCATCCTATCACAACCTCAACTGTATTCATTTCGAGATTTACATAAACTCGTTTACCACATCTACTGACAAGTGATCGGTCGTGAAATTTCAAAGCGCTACTCGAGATGATTGAGCTCACCGAAACAAAAAATGACTACAGGATTTTTAATCTGCCGTCTCGTCTCAGATTGCGCACTTTCGAGTGCAGATGCATCTGAGGTGAACTTATACTAGCGTACAGAACATTGTATACGCTGATTCACTTATTTAGATACCTATTTTAAATTAATTGCACTCTTCCCCTCAAGCAGCTTGCCCCAAAATACGAGACCACTTCAAAAAATCTCGTCGTATGTGGTACTCAATCCGTGTATGGTTTCCATTGGATGCTGTGTCATCATTTAATGGACAAATTTTTTATGTTGAATCACTCTTGTTGGCACGTAGTATCTGACACTCATCATTTTTGATACACACAATTTCTTGGAATTCGTTTCACTAAACAGCCTGGATTAAATTAGTGCAGGTTTTGTTAGAAATGTAGACGTGTATCATTTGATATTCTATAGCTGCGTTATTTGAAATCTCTCCCATGTAATAGATACAACTCGCTTGGTTGAACATATCAGTACAAAAGACCTCAAACATCACTTTCCTACATGTGTTATCTGTTATCACTATCGTTGCGAGCACCATGTGAACGATGACCGTTTAGTCATTTGAAATACTGTTGAGCATGAACTCATCATTTTGTAATCCAGTATCGACCAAACAAGTTCAACAACAGCACACCAGACGGATTGTTTCAGATCGAGACGAACTGAGCGTTCAGGGTAGCCTGAGGGACGAAATTCGATTCGGTTCGACTTTCTAACAATTAGGAAGTGCATTCAAACTCATCCCGTAAAAAACTGTCGCTAGTAAGATAGGAAGCTCGGTAAACTTTCCTCATGGAAAATGTGTAAATTAGTCAAAATACATTTGTGCGTTTTGTAAATAGGCTTCATACGATCAAGATCGATCATGGAGCTACACCCAGTGAGTTCATCCAACATATCGATATTATCCGCTTTGTGAGTACTAAAGTTTCGAACCAAGAGCTGTATCTGCTCCTTCCCAGCTTGCAGACAACGCGTTACACAATCTCTCTTATGTGAGCGGCCAAGAGCAAGTTCTTCCCTACTCGCGGGGCCAATGCCAATAGCTTTCATATCTCCTATTTAAACGTCTTCGTACCGCAAGTGCGGTCTGCCCAATAGTCTACTTCATGATTGCAACTCGCCATAGAGTAGATCTTTCGGAATACGACCATTTTCCATTTTGTATGCGTGGCCAAGGCGCTGTCGTAATAGGGTGAACATGCTCTGTAGACCAGCTTTTGAAAGCACTTTAGTATGAGTCACTCTGTCCATCCACGATGCTTCGTAGAGGGAAAACATTCAGCTTTTGTACGTGTCTAGTGTTATTAGTTCAAGTGTCACTGCCGTACAGTAAAGCATTTAGTGCGCACGCACTTTATACCAAGATATTCGAAAGAAATCACAAATTGATACTTAATCAAGCACTCAAGGCGCTTATAAACAAGCAATATATTTGCTGCTCACATTTTCATGCCTTTTAAAGCATACAAGTATACATTCGATTACCACTATACAACTGTTTCAAGGCTCACTGCATATGATCTTTCTGTCTCCACCTGATAACGGCAAACAGCCAGAAAGCGGTAATAGTTTGTTAGGGATGGGAATATGAACACCAAGATATGTTGGCTTTCTGTTCTGGTTTCAAACGCGTGCCTCAGTTGTAGAGGTAATAATATTCTATGCCATTAAGTGTCTGAAGTTATCTATTTCGAACTTTTATGATTTTCATAAGCTTCTGGATTTCAGCATATGATATATGACTTGAGGTGTGTTTGCAGGCTTGATTATAGCCTTAAAATTGTACATATTGAGGTGACTACTGGAAATGTTCTTCACTGAAAAACCTTTAACTCATGGTTTTTGCAGGAAAACACATAACAGAAAAACCGAAATCCGTGCATACTTCATAATGACGCACTAAACCGTCAAATACTACAGCACAGTTTCACTGAGACAAACTTTTAAAAAACAATTTTTGGAATATTATATATACCCCTTTTTATTCATGCGGCGAAAAGATCTTCGCTGAATAAAATATGATCAATGCAAATCTTATGGTACTCGGTTACTGTCGGTGAGATCAAATTTGCTGGTTTTCAATGCCATCACACTCTTCTACATCCAGCAGATTATCTCGCATGTCAATTCCAATAATTGGTCACATTAATATTTCTTCTTTCAGCATTTAAGTGTTTCGTACCCACGTGGCTCGCAAGGCCACAACTTGTCGATATCCAGCAAGAACAAAATGTCAGCGAAATATTCGAGAACCTCTCGTTCGAGGTGTCTCGATTAAGTCCTGATCATTGCGTGACCGCTGAGGCTAGCAGAGCATTACGAGAGTAGAACTTAAACTTTCTGGGGATCCCTATCATAAGGTGGACGTGAACCATGCAATGCAGCCTGCACAGGTCTCCATCTTCGAGAACAGTCTAAGCTAAAGATAAGTCAATTCGTAACTTCTCAGCAGTATTCGGTGTTGCCCATATTCCATTTCACGAGAACTTTGTAATGTATTCATCAATGCGTGATTTACATATAAGCACTGTTTCACACAATACATGTTCCCGATATTTAGATTTACATTTGTGCTCCCGCGAGGGCGAATGCCGTGTGACGCTAATACTCAATTGCGATAAAATATCCCAGGATTCAACACACAGACTTGTACGCTCAATGCAAAGTGTTAATCCTGATTAAAATGGGTTACAATATTCAGCTAGGATAGTTTATCGGGTGTGAGGAACCTTTGTTTGAAAGTTCATTGATGATTAATGCAACGTGTTGCTCACAACGCCTGCATTTATAAATCACAACTGATTTCATGCCGTTTTTCTTCATAAGATGGATGCAGTAAGATCACATTCCTTTAGCTGGAGATACCCAAAGGTCGAGCTTCAAAACGACAAGATTGCAACATACCACAATCGCAAATATATCACAACGGTTTTTCATGAACGAACCGCTTTGCGATCAAGCATCCTAGAATTACTTAGGCAGCTCCGGATAAACTCCGACTACTGACATAAGATGATCGTCAGATCGAGGGTGGAAGTCAGGACAGGGAACATGACTGAGTAGAAAATTCATCCACCA
>JACCGJ010005072.1:0-20011 GCA_013407085.1 Atriophallophorus winterbourni | reverse complement strand
GCGCTTTCAGATTACGCCGGTGTGATACTGAGTCCGAGCGTCTCGATTGCCGATTTGGAGTATGCCGACGACATCGTAATATTGGGGGATGATCCTGGAACGCTTCAGACGACCCTGGACCGCCTCAGCTCATTTGCTTCTATGCTGGGGCTACGAATCAACACGCGCAAAACTAAGTATTTTACCACCGCCACTAGACCTCATCTGCCTCTCAAGATTGTTGACGAGAACTTGGAGATGGTGAACACTTTTCGTTACCTTGGTTCGTGCGTGCTACCGTCAGGCAAAGCGCGAATGGCGTTGTCGTAGCGGAGGACAAGTGAAGACTTGGCTCGCCACCGTGAGATCGGACGTGGAGCTGCTTGGTCTACGATCGGTTTACGGATGGCGCACGTGGGGCCGGACCTGGCTTACAATCTGCGCGGATCTCGTTTCTAACCGCCGAGCGTGGGTCGCTGCAATCCGTGAAGTCAATGAAGCAGACTCATCCTCCAGGAGGAGATAGTCGCACAAAAGTAAAAGTAAGTAAACGTAAAAAATTCTCAAATCTTATTGTCCAAGAAAACATACGCTATTGAAGATTAGATACCATGGTGTATTTCAAGTGGCTTGATCACACAGCCAATAGACGCGGAAGATGAATTGCAGGAAAACAAGGATGTCAGAAATATCATATATATATATATATATATATATATATATGTGTGTGTGTGTGATAAAAAATCTGACTGCAAAGATGATTAACGCGTCTGATCATTGAGAAAATTAAAAGTAGAAAAAGAACAGAAACAGCCGTTTACCATCAATTTAGAAAAGTTACCGTGTTGTCGTTGTGTGGCACTTAAACATTCAGTGATAATGAATTACATACCGATCGGATTAGTTAATTCGTGAATCTAGGTATGTATGTAAACCTGATCCAGGCAAGGTGCCGCACGTGGCATACAATACTGTCAGGATACTAAGTTCCAGATAGAGAAAAAGAAGACAACGGCAGTGAGAATCCAGCGCATCTCCACGTGCAGCATAGTACGTTTGACAAATCAATTTAGCACGGTGCCACCTGCGCAGCAATGAAACAGTGCACAATTGCACACCCGTGAATAACAATGGATGGATAGAAAGAGAACCTTTTTGGAAACAGAACCATTTTTTGAAAAGTGAATGGAGGATAAAACAAGAAGTTACTTTTGTTGGCAATTGACATTCGGTTTGCCACTTCATTACTAAGTCGTACGACTGACCTGAAATGAAAGCAAGACGTTGACGTTGGTTTTGTATAGTATTTAAAAGCGTGCTGTTTAAGGCAAAAACTATCGTACCTAGTGGAAAACTAGCGCAAGCATCGGTAAAACATCATTAAATGCATCACAATGTTATACTGTTAAAAGTCAACCTTCAGCTATTACTCTATATTATATGCTATGAATAACGTCTCTATATCGGAGACCGTCACATTCGACTCAAAATATCTCAGTCAAAGGGATGTTGTCACTGAACAATTTATGAAAAAATATCTCGCTAACGTTTTGTGTTATTTTTTGTAACGCCTTCGTAATTATGTGCCGATTTTAATCAAACATTAAAGCTGAGCTGAAATGTCGAATAAAGCTTTTGCTTATGTATTGTTGTGCTCACATCCCGTGAACTTATACACCGTAATAAGTTTGTGGCTGCTTGTCAACGTCAGGTGGAAACAGTAAGTAGTTTCAATGAGCCTTGAAACAGTGATAAAGTGGTAAACGAAGTTATATTTGAATGCCACTGGCAAACAGGTTTCATACAAGAAAAGACGATGTTCAAATACAGAAGCACAAGGTGATACCGGTTGAGCGCTTAAGCAACTTAAAACTGACCAGTGCAGTATTGTGCTTAGACAACTTTCATTTACACACTACACAGTTTGCCATCAATAGGTTGTTGTATGTAAGTGTTTGAGACGTGAGCACAGCAATACACTAATCCATTTAAAGCGTCTTGAGCGCTTGACCCAAAATCACTTTGTGATTCCCTATTTAAACATCGTGGTTCTTTGTCAAAACCCAATCTAGTGGTGGCATTTAAGTTAAACTTATATTCTTCTTCAAACATTTCGTACTCTCAATCAAATTACATGGATATGCAATGTAAAGCGTCAGCTTTAAAGATAAAAAAGCGAAGGTTGCCATACGAAGATCCTGCAAGCACCCGACAAAGGGTCTGAATCGAGTTAGTAATGCAAGTCGTTGCAGGATAAGTTTTTAATCCAGTATCGTAACGACCGAGATGGAAGACGGAAGCAACACTTGTTCAAAAGTTACATCCATGGTCGACGAAAACCGCAAGAAACCAAAGTCAACAACAACAACACATAGCCATGCCATAAAAGGTTGTAGGAAGGTGTATAGCATTCTGGCTGCTCAATGTACAAAGAGCCGTGGACCACCGCACATTCGAATAGCATTCTGGTACCATGTTTAAAGCATCCATGAGCGAACACGTCGCCGATGGTTTGACTAATTGTAGTTAGACCTACAATGGTAGGAAACTTACCCTGGTTCAGGTAAGTCAGAGTTGCCTCCGAAAGTTTCGTTGCAGCTGATGTTGGGGCCTGGAGAACGGTCTCAAACCTAAAGGAAATGAAAGTTTGAAATGACTGAATGAATGAAGTAATAAATGTAATATACCATACCGAAGGTCAGCATCATTGCAGCATTTTCACCGTTAGCTAATTCAATGCTGGCAGGAGGAGTGTGTCCCACAGTAGTGCGAGACACGAAGATCATCAGAATAAGTGTTATAGAAGCGACTGCAACAATGTTGTAGGCAAATTGTTTGCTAAAGTCATACAGATCCAGCTACAAGTTTTCTCCGAATCTCGATGTGGCTTCCGTATAGAAAGATCAACCGTTGACATGATCTTCTCCATGAGTATGTATGTATGAAAGCACAAGCCTGATCCAGGCAAAATGCCGCACAATAAGAGACTGCACGTGGGCCAAGATACTGTCAGGTTGCCCAGGCCTAGACATGAGACAACTTCAAGAAAAGTGTCAGGAACAGCGTATGCTATTATACGCTGTTTTTATTGATTTAACAAAGTTATTCGACTACGTCAGCAGGGATTGTCCTTTCAAAATGCTTGATCTGATAAGCTGGCCCCAAAGACTGTTCAAACTCGTTATTTCCTTCCACTCTGGCATGAAGGGCTCGTCCACTTTAACGGTTTCAGTTAAGAAGGCTTTGAAATTCGCCGAGGCGTCAAACAATGGTGTGTTCTTGTGCCCACGCTTTTCGGTATTTTCTTTGCTCTGCTTCTGAAGCACGCTTTTAGGACGAAAACAGAGGGAATTTACCTACACACGCGAAGCGATGGTCAGCTTCTCAACTTGAAGCGGTTGAGGGCACAAACCAAGGCACGGGATGAGCGGCTGTTTGAGGACGACGTAGCCATTATTACTTACTCCCAACAACACCACCAGTCGCTAATGGACTGCTTTTCGTCGGCATGCAAAGACTTTGGGCTAACAATCAGCATGAGCAAGACCACAGTCCTTGGTCAAGGAACTGTATCGCCTCCAATCATCACTGTTGGAAACTGTCGGCTTGAACCAGTACATCATTTCACATATCTTGGTTAAATCATTGCGGATAGCCTCTCGCTAGACACGGAGATTGATAAACGGATTGTCAGAGCAGCTGATATTTTGTCCCGATTGAACCTTCGTGTTTGGGGTAACCGCAGGTTGACTGTAAGTACAAAGATGATGGTATACAGAGCGTGCGTACTAAATGCTTTACTATACGGCAGTGAAACCTAGACCATTCACGCAACACATGAACAGAAGCTGAATGCTTTCCATCTACGAAGCATCCGTCGTATCTTGAACAAATCGTGGATGGACAAAATGACTAATGCTGAAGTGCTTTTAAAAGCTGGTCTACCGAGCATGATCAGCATACTACGACAGCGCCGCCTGCGGTGGCTTGGCCACGTCTATAGAGTGGAAAATGGAAGTATTCCGAAAGATATAGTCTGTAGTGAGTTGAAATCCGGAAACCGACCCTTAGGTAGACCGCACTAGCGGTACAACGACGTTTGCAAAAGAGACGTGAAAGCTCTTGGCATTGATCCGCGAGTTAGGAAGAACTTGCTCTTGAAGGCTCACATTGGAGGCATTGCGTAAAGCTGAGGAAGAGCAGGTACAGCTTTTGGCTGCTGAACGCAGATCACGCCGCCGGCGTGCAATTGACCCCCATCGACGGAGTACTGCCTATCTTTGCGAGCGCTGCGGGAGAGATTGTTTGTCTCGAATCGGACTGTTTAGTCATTTGAAAAGCTGTGGAACATGAAAAAATCCATGGTCGAGATCGACCGAAGAAGGACAATAACAACCGTATGTCATTAAAAACAAGTTAGTAAACGATATCACTTAAAATGAGTAAAAATGCTAACGAAAGAAAAATTAATCGGCCAATCAGATCTTAGCGCCACGCTCATTAAGGTGCCAAGGCGTTGAACTGCATGTCACTGGGAAAATTTACCAAATGTTGGTAAATATAAAGTATGTAAATAATTGTCTTTAGCTTCCTCATCAGTTAAATTTACCGGGGCGATCTCCAGAGACGGTTTGTGCAACATGAATTCATATGTTCAACGAGTTTGGTTGGAGAACTATATCGTGAAGGGGATTCAATCAGACTTCCATTGCTGAGACAAATATCATGCAGCGGGTGTTAAAATACCGATAAACACGCACTCACTTATCCGTTCAATTATGATGCGGGGTGACGAAACCAAAGACAGAAACAAAGAAAGCGGTTGCAAAAGTGCTTTCAGTGATGTATTCAGGTTATCTCGTTAAACAGTGACTCTAAATCAAATTGTTTCCAGTTTGGTGATATCCAATTCAATTTGGTAAAACGTCTAAACAGGTCAAAAATAGTGGGTGATAAATGAAAAACAACTCACATGGTATTTGGCGAATCGTGTAAACGAGAAAAAATGGGTCCATCTTGACTTTCGGAAGATAGATCATCGATTGAAAAAGGTGGATCATCACAAAGCGGCAAGGCTGATAGTGCATCACTTGAAAAAATCGGAAATAAAATATTCATTAAAAAGGCTATGACGTTTCATGGTAGATGAATAATTTAGAAGTAACCCGGGTAACAATGCATATGGTTAAAATGTGTAAATCGATAAACCCCGGAGCCTCGTGACCCAAAGTACGCCGAAATTCATCTTCTGTAGCTGCTTAGGCGTTAGTGTCTCGATTGTCGGTCCGGTCATCACCAATACTTTGAGGATATAATACCAGATATCCCGACTCAGCATCGATGACTAACTCGAGTAATAAAGCAGCTGAAGGTTAACAATGTCCACTAGAAAGCTGTGGCAAAAGAAAATATTAGTTTACACAGTTAGATCTAACCCCTCAATCCATTTTATGGTTGACTTTATTGATGTCTCATGTTATGCTAACCCGCGCAATCCGCACTCACGGTTGTGCAATATTTCTATAGTATGTAGCGACCACCGTGCTAAACTGATTTGGCACCAGTAGTGAGATGCATATAAAAACACGCTAGATTCTCACTGCAACTTGTGTTTTTATTTCCCATATCTGTCTTAGCCTAAAAACTCGACAGTATCTTAGCTTACGTGCAGACTATGACTGTGCGGCACTGCCTGGATAAGACTTATGATTTCATACATAAATAGGTTCGTCGCTCGGAGGAAAAACCGAAGCAGATCGATATACATCCTGCTTTCAGCTATGAAAAAGGCTGGCGGTATGCATCTCATCACTTTTCAATGCTTACAACCCTGTTTTACTTGACCGCTTCGATACCATCGAAAATTCAGTAGAACTAAGCCAAATAATTGCAGTCTTCACTTCACTTCCTTTCCAAACGGTAGTGGTAAATACCCGATGATGTACATCTAACACTGTGCTCAATTGATCTGCCGCCGATAGTGAGTTGCAAACGGAAACGCGCTGAAGTCTCACTTCAATTTCCCTTTTCTTGTATCTGCCTAGGCCTGGACAACCTGACAGCATCATAGCAAACGTGTAGTCTGACTGTGTCTCACCGAGCCTTGTGATTTTCGAAATACATGAATCACAGTTTTTGTGTGAAAACCTGTTCGTAAATTGTACTGATTAATATGCACGCATCCGATTATGATAGTGAATGCAGCAAAATTTCCCATGAATGTCGATATGCGATTGGGCTGTTTGATTTCTCTGTATGTATGTATGAAAGCACAAGCCTGATCCAGGCAAAGTGCCGCACAGTCAGAGACTGCACGTGGGCTGAGATACTGTCAGGTAGCCCAGGTATGGTATGAAAGCACAAGCCTGATCCAGGCAAAGTGCCGCACAGTCAGAGACTGACACGGATGTGCAATCGTGCAGTACTATGTGCGTGCTAAATTGATTGGCCAGATGTAGTGAGCTGCATGCTGATACAAGCTGGAGTCTCACTACCATTTCTATTTCGATTCTATTTTCTTCCTCATATCTGTCTAGGCTGGGCAACCTGACAGTTCCTAGCCCACGTGCAGTCTCTGACTGTACGGCACTTTGTCTGGATCAGGCTTGGTGCTTTCAACATACATACAGGTAGCCCAGGACCAAGACAGATATGACAAAAGAAATAGAAAGAAAATAGAAATGGTAGGAGACTCCAGCGTGTTGCAGCATGCAGCTCACTACCAGTGGCCAATCAATTTAGCACGATGTTAGTTGCACAGCACAGAAATACTGCACGATTGCACATCCGTGCAATTGATTTCACTGTTTCATATTAAGTTCAAAATCGATGAAAGTGTACAAGTACGTGGTTAAACTTGGCAAATTTCGTAGTTCACATTCGAAAACGTAGAAAAATACTTAAATTGCATTATAAGAACACAATACTGGGTTTCAAATCAGACACGTGAGCTGAGCGAATCAAGCTATCGAGTAGTGTTCTTTTTACTCGGATTGCGTTCACAGCTTTTAGCATCAGCAGCATCATTATAAACAGCATTACACTGGAACAATTACAAGTTGCTTAACTGCTACACAACCATGACATAGTAGAAAAATTCTAAAACAATATGGGGAAAGGTGGGACCTAAAAAGCTAGTGAACCAATAAAAGATTGGAAACAGCCAACAGGGATGAGATGCCACACCTCGATCAAACATGCATTCTAGTGTTGTGAACAAGAAAGCGAATCATCATGACAGGTTCCTTGCGGCTTTCACTGTCAGAAGCACAAGCCTGATCCAGGTAAATGGCCGCAGTCAGAGATGTCTACAACAAGACCGCCACGAACACGATTTTGGGCCATATCGCTAAGCGTAAAAAGCCACTGTGAGTTTTCATCATTTGGACCCCAACCCGGAAGACTGATCGCACAAACCGAAGCTAGTTTAACAGCCAAAGCCTTCACGTGCTTGAGTCAAGTCAGAGTCTGACCACCCCTACAAATACGCCATTCCAAGTTAAGAGTGGCGAACAAAACCCCCAACACCTTTGAAGTGCAACGTCGCTTCAGATCGTCGCATTTATCTCAAAAGTTATACAAGCATTATGGTATGAATATGAAAGCACAAGCCTGATCCAGGCAAAGTGCCGCACAGTCAGATAGTGCACATGGGCGATATTACTGTCAGGTTGCCCAAGCCTAGACAGACATAAAAAATAGAGAATAAAGATGGTAGTGAGACTACAGCGTGTTTCAGCATGCAGCTCACTATCCGTGGCCAATCAATTTAGCACGGTGTTAGCCGCACAGCACAGAAGTACTGTAGGATTATAGCATGGGTGCGTCTTCCTGAGATTATCTCTGACTCAAAAAGGACTCACAGAAAAATACAAAAATTACTAACTCAGTCAGTCTTTTGTATGCATATTCAAATCGGCGTAAAATTCATGGCATGGACGGCTTGAGAACCCAACTACCAACTCGTAGAAGTCAGTATTGGATGTCAGAAAAGCTTGGGTCAATGTGATATTACAGAACTAGCGTTAGGAACAACCGAGTCCACGGAATGAAAACGCATTAGTTAAAATTTTGTGCGTTTATAAATGGCAACACAGTGCATTTTGTTTGAAACAAAATGAAAAACACATGCTCACCTCATGTTGAACATTGAACCCACGAAATCAGTGCCAATACCGCTCATCGAATCATCAAATGATGCAGATAATGAAAGTTCTTCAAAGCTCACAGGCGTAGCCATATTCAGCCGAGCTACCTATAAATGTGACAAATCACATTACCCTTAGGAAATTGAGACAATTAAATGAAAACATTAGTCACGAAAGCACCCGTTACGGGCTGAATGAGAACGAAATGAAAGTGCACAAGCCAGTGATGAGAGAGGCAAGGCTGTTTTGAAAAAAGGTACACATGCACTCTTCCACGGGGGTGCAATTGTGGCACACGCCAACCACGGAACAAGGAGGCTTATGCTAACTAACCCGGCAGTCCCAGCCATATATATATATAATATATATCTATATATAGATATATATATATATATATAGAGTCTATATAATATCCCATCATTTATTTAAAAATGACAAATGCCACCCGGCAATGCACGAGAAAAAGAAAGAAAAAAGGTACAATATGAGGGGCAATTTTTTGTCCATTGTTCCACATGTCGATTTTTTTTATTTTTTTGATATTTTTCACAAATTTGAGGGGGGAACACAAAATAGAATGCACTCTCTCCACTGTTGCCGGTTCTCAGCCATCGTCGACAGCGTGTCAAGCCACAGACACTCACTATCCCTTGGACCCCACCCAGGAAGCCGCGTTCGTCCGACCCGAGCTAAACCCGACGTCAAGCGTTTTAAGGCCTTCTTCCAGGTCAGCGGTTGTCCACCTGAACACCGCCGCCAGCCTGGGCCAACCGACACACGCAGCGCGCGGAAGGGTAGGCGCTCAGGCTTCATTCTCAAGACATGCCCTAGCCAGCGGAGACGGGAACGGTCGATTAGGTCTCGTAGCATCAGGCTGTCCACACCTAGAACACGGTGCCTCACTTCAACGTTGCTAGTGCGGTGTTGCCACCACACTCGTGCAAGCCTCCGTAAACATCGATGTTCAAACACCTCCAAGCGCCGGAGCTCCTCTGCGCGTACTGCCCAGCTCTCGCACCCGTAAAGCAAGACCGACCTGACTGAGGCCAGGTAAACTCTCCCCTTGAGTCTCAAACTCACGTCAGACGCTTCCAGAGATGACCTAGACTAGTGAACGCGAAGCGAGCTCTCGCAATGCGAGAGCCGATCTCACTTTCCAGCCCTCCTCCCGCCGTGATGCAGCTACCAAGATAGGTGAACTGTTCCACACAGTCCAGACTGAGGTCATCGACCGTCAGAGTGGGCTGCAACCCCTCCCAATCTTGAAGAAGAACCTTACACTTAGTTGGAGCTAAGTGCAATCCGTACCTAGACGCCTCCAATGCTAGCTGGTTCAGGGCATTCTGTAGGAACACCGGATCATCACCAAGCAAAGCAATGTCATCGGCATAATCAAGGTCAGTGACACGGTTACCTGGAAGTAGCTCGATCCCACCCTCAGTGAAGCTACGGAGAGCATTCTGGAGGACATCCTCGATCGCAAAGTTGAACAAGAATGGGGACAGCGGACAGCCCTGGCGCACGCCACTGGTTGTGGGGAACGCCGGCGATAGGCTGCCGTAGACCCTGACCCTCCCTGAAGAATGAGAATAGAGCTCCTTCAAGATGGCGACATACTTAGGAGGGATGCCACTCCTAAGCAAGCAGTTCCAAAGAGTAGTTCTGTCCACCGAGTCGAACGCGGCCCGGATGTCCAGAAAAGCTACGATGGTTGGTCGCCGGTACAGGTGTCTGTGCTCTAATAACTGTCGCAGGACAAAAAGCTGATCCACGCATCCTCGCCCCGGGCGGAATCCAGCCTGTTCCTCACGGCAACGTAACTCCCGAATGGGCGATAGCCGACGAAGGAGGATGGAAACCAGGAGTTTAGACGCGACAGGAGTCAGGGATATCCCACGATGATTGGAACACAGATTCCGTGCGCCCTTCTTAAAGATTGGGATAACCGTCGATTCACCCCATGACGCCGGGACCCGCTCCTAAGCCCATACTTTGGTAAACAAATCACGTAACTCCGCTGCCACAAGATCACCTCCCTCCTTAAACAAAATCGGGTGGAGGTCGTCAGGACCAGGTGACTTGTGGCGCTTCAGTGCTCGAATTACATCTCTCACCTCCTGGCGATCAGGAGCGGCTAAGGAAACGGGCCAAGGCGTGCAAATCGGTGTCTCAGGCGGCGAGGTCGGAGGCGGTGGCTGGCTGAACTGAGCACTAAAGTGCTCAGCCCATCGTTCTAAGCGTCTACTAAGAATGGTGATCGGCGAGCCGTCGGTTTCGCAAATAGTCTCGCTCACTGTATTCAGTTTCGAACCAGTAGCTCTAATTAACTGAAACAATTTGCGAGTATTGCCTGATGCGGCTGCAACCTCCATCTCACAAGCACGTTGCGTCCACCAGAACTCGCGGTCATTCCTTAAACTGGCCTTTAAGCGGGTATTCAATTCTCTCCGGGCACGGTTGTGTTCAGTGCCGGTGGGTAAAGTTCGATGGTGATCGATTAAAGCAAGTGACTGGGCCGAGATCCAAGAGCGTGGCAAAGCGCGGGTGGGTTGACAGCTTTCAGAAGTAGCGCAGGACAGTGCTGTCCGAACGAAGTTCCAGTGCTGCTCCACATCAGACGGGGGTGCTTCTGCGAGCTCCCTCGTCAATGCGTGATGGAACTCGGTTCTGACAGCGAGGAGCATCAAAGAGGCGGTGTCTACATGAGTTCGTCGTGCGCGTGCCTTACCCCCAAATTGGAAGTTGACTGTCGCACAGACTAGCGCGTGGTCCGAGTCCACACTGGTGGTCCAGTATGAACGGCAATCCTTGATGCTACCACGCCACCTGTAGCTAATAGTAATGTGGTCAATTTGAGACCAGACGTGCTGTGATGGTGAGCGCCATGTGGCCATTCGACGCTGTGAACGCCGAAATGTCGTACTGGAGAGATAGAGGCGGTGATCGCCACAGAATGTGAGCAATCGTTCTCCGTTATCTGAACGCCCGCCATCCAGCCCATACTGACCTCGGTGGCGCTCGTATTCAGACAGGCGACCAACGCGAGCGTTGAGATCTCCTGCCATGATTACGACATCTGTCCTGCGTGCCTTGCGAAACAAACTATGCAACTTCTCATAGAAGTTGTCCTTACTGAGATCCGCACTACAGTCCGTTGGAGCGTAGACAGAAATCACAAACAAATCCCTCCGCGTTTCGCACCGCCTGTTCACCCGACAGTGGCCACGAAATCGTGCACCGCACAGTCTGCTGTCAACGGGAATCCACTCTAAGAGTAATTGCTCAGCACGGGAGCTGAGCGCGATACCGACGCCAGCCAATCCGGCAGAGGAAGCATCCGCGTCACTAGAGAGGCGCAGGTGGAATCTGCTGTCTGGTTCAGCTGGTGAGACCAACTGACAGACTTCGCTTGTGTCACGGAAACGGGTTTCCGACAAGCAGCAGATATCAATGCCTAACGTCTCGAGCGTTCGTGCAAGGCCGGCCTGTTGTCCCGGTTGTAGCAGGGTCCGAACGTTAAACGAAGCTAACCTGAATGAAACTCGCGGGCGTAGAAGAGTTGCAGCAATCGACGGCTGTCTAGACGGCATGAGTCGTACATCAGGTAGAGAGAGCAAATCGGGGATGGTAACATGTGGAGGAAAGGTGGTAGAAGCAATAGAAGACATAGAGTTGAAAATTTCTAGGATTGTCATTGTCATTGTTTGGGTGTGTGCGTGATACTACCCAGTTGCCCAGGCCGAAGTAGAGGAGCTGATCTTGAGGACTCCCACCTCAAGCCTTTGTCCCGAAAGCCTAACCCGCAAGGCAGCGGAGCGAGATTAAGGATAGCACCTATCGGGGCCGGATACTGTAGATACAGTTCACAAGCCATTCGCAAGGTAGAGACCAAGCAGGGACTCCCGACATCATCCCAAACCGGTCGAGCCGGTGATCCTTGCAGATTCATACGCCTCTCCTGGTATACAATGTCCACGACGAACAAGGTATGGTATGGTATGAAAGCACAAGCCTGATTCTGGCTTCTCGCCATTGACCAACCTGGTATGAGTAACCCTGAAGATGCCACGAAGACATCACCCAGTATAGCTCAATGGATCATTGAGGCACGCAAGCCGCTGCATCACGTCAAGGTCCAGTCTCAGCGCAACGGACTTGGCACGCCACCCAGTTTTCTCCAGGCGAGGCCGTTTGCCATCAACCCTGAGGATGCAGGAAATTTTCAGCAGGGACTGTGCTTTTGAGGCATCTGGTTCTTCGTTGTCAAGCCTACAGATGGCTCTACATCTGCTCCTACTGGATTCGTACTAAGGCCAGGCCAGGCGGGCGATTCCCGCAAGCAGCGATTTCACCTGATGTGAGACGTGACTCGGATTAGTCCTGGTCGGTTCTTCGTGTTTCATACCCCGGTCACCACCGACAATCGACCGAAGCAGATCAAGTACCTTGGCTGACTTCGGAGTGACTCGTTACTGAGATACTATGTTCCAGCCTGGATTAACCTGGAAACGTTTTGCCAATTCGACTGTCAGTTGCCAATCAGAAGTATCCTCTGACCAGACTCCTTGGAGGAGGGCTGTGTAACAACTGTGTTTTACCGGACCTAATGGTATGAAAGCACAAGCCTGATTCAGGCAAAGTGCCGTAGAGTCAGAGACTGCGCGTGGGATAAGATACTTTCAGGTTGCCCAGGCTTCCTTATCATCATCATCATGAAGCACAAGTCTGGAGCCAGACAAATTGCCAAGCAATATGAAGCAGGAAAAGCAGATAAGCAAGCGCGTGAAAAAAAGGAAAAGCAAATGCACAAAAACAGCTTGCTTTTGTAGTTTCACTGCATGCGACTTTTTCTTTTGTTTTTGTTTTTTAATATAAAATAATATCGGATAAAAATTTATGACACATAATAAAATACACTGGCGCCACTGACTTCGGTTTGTAGCCATATCGCGTAAGGTTTCCAGCCAACTATTAGGTGGAGCTTTTGGACCCACCCAGGCAAACGAATACGCCCAACTGAGCCTAGCGCTACGGTGAGTTTCTTCATCCCAACGCGCCACGTCATGGACTGGCCACCCGATCTTTTCTCCCAGCTTCTGTCAGGCTCTGTGAATAAGGCGCGGTACGGTAAACGGTGAGTAGGCATTCTTAAAACATGTCCCAACCATCGCAAGCGAGCAAGCATCAGCATTTCTCTCAGTCCGTGGCCACCTGGTCCTAACACCCGCTTGCAGACATCTATATTTGTAACACGATGCTGCCACCGAATGCGAGCAATTCTACGCAGGCAACGGGTGTCAAAAACAGAAAGCCGACGGACATCTTCCGCTCGGATAGACCAGGTTTCGCAGCCATAAAGGAGTGTAGCACGCACCACTGCGTTGTACACTCGGCCTTTAGTATGGAGTGAAACATCGCGTCGACGCCACAAGTGGCGAAGGTTAGCAAACGCTGCACCCTTTGCGAACACGATGTGAGATCTCGTCCTCGACACAACCGCCAGCAGAGATACAACTGCCAAGGTAAACAAAGCTGTCGACCAATTCAAGATTGACATCGCACACAGTTAGGCTTGGAAGAGAGCCGCTCCAATCCTGGATAAGTGTTTTACACTAGTTAGACGCAAAGCACATGCCATACCTTGAAGCTTCAAGTGCCAGGCGGTCCAGGGCTTGTTGCATTATATGAGGGTCATCTCCCAGAAGTGCGATGTCATCCGCATACTCTAGATCGGTAGCTCTCTCACCCGGCAGAAGTTCAACACCTGCGCCCACCAGCCAGCTAAAGCTTTTCTCAGGACATCGTCGATCGCGAAGTTAAAAAGGAACGGCGAGATAGGGCAGCCCTGCCGCACCCCGCTGGAGATATTGAACGAGGACGACAATTGTCCATACGCTCGAACCCTGCTTGAAGTTTGGCAATATAATGCACGGATGTGCAATCGTGCAGCATTTCTGTGCTGTACGGCTAACATCATGCGAAATTGATTGGCCAACGGTCGTGAGCTGCATGCTGAAATACGCTGTAGTCTCACTACCATTTCTAATTCTATTCCCCCCTCATATCTGTCTAGGCCTGGGCAACCTGACAGTATCTTAGCCCACGTACAGTCTCTGACTGTGCGGCACTTTGCCTGGATCAGGCTTGTGCTTTCATACATACATACAATATAATGCTTTCAAGATCCAAAAATACTTCGCGGGCACTCCATGTCTCAGTAGACAGTTCCAAAGACTTTCACGATCGATTGAATAGAATGCCGCTCGAATGTCAAGGAATACCACGATAAATGGTTTACGAAAAGTGTGGCGTTGCTCCAGTAACTGACGGAGTGTGAAAATTTGATCTATGCACCCTCGGCCGGCACGAAACCCAGTTTGCTCCTCACGGATTTGCTCTTCCCGTTTGGTACTCAATCGGTGAAGCAGAATGGACGTCAGTATTTTAGGAGCTACTGAAATGAGACTGATACCCCGATGATTTTCACAGGAATCGCGCCGTCCCTTTTTGAAAATCGGAGCAATTACTGATTCTCTCCAAGGGATCGGAACGCGTTCCTCAGCCCATATGTTGGCGAACAGCGCTTGAAGTTCGCGAACTAAAGCGAAACCGCCATCTTTGAACAATGACGGAAGCAAAACATCAGCACCTGATGCCCGATGGCGCTTAAGGCTCCGGACTACACTGCAAATCTCTGATTGAGTCGGAGCCTCAAGAGAAATCGACCATGGGGTACAGTGTTCCGTATTCTCGATATCAGTGGGTGCAGAAGGCCAGTTAAACTGTGCTTCAAAATGTTCTGCCCATCGCTCCATGCGTCTGTGCATGTTAAAAACTGGCAAACCATCTGCTTCACGTATCAACTCACTGATGCCTGGTCGCCCGCTTCCAGTTGTTCTGATGAGTTGGAACAATTTTCTGAAATTGCCTACAGCTGCCGCAGATTCCATTTCCGTAGCCTTAGAACTCCACCAACTTTCCCTGTCGGTTCTCAAACTGGCAACCAGTTTACGTTTAATAAGCCTTCGTGACGCATCATGTATGCTATCAGCAGAAAGCAACCGACGTTGGTCCATTAATTGGAGAGAATTCGCAGAAACCCAGTGCTGAGCTACACGGGAAGTCAACCCACAACTATCCAACGCGGCTGTTTCCAAGGAGGTTTGAATCCCACTCCATTGGTCATCGATACTATTTTGGGGAAATGTAGAAAGATGCCGACTCTAATTGGCCTGAAACCGATGGAGAACCGGGAGATCATTAAGCCTGGCAACATTCAACTGCCTTGCAACATTTCTACATTTCAAAACGCATCGAGAGCTTAGCACAGACTAACGCATGATCGGACTCTAGACAGGTATGGTATGGTATGAAAGCACAAGCCTGATCCAGGCAAAGTGCCGCACAGTCAGACACTGCACGTGGGCTAAGATACTGTCAGGTTGCCTAGGCCTAGACAGATATGAGGGAGGAAATGGAAATAGAAATGATAGTGAGACTCCAGCGTGTTTCAGCATGCAGCTCACTACCGTTGGCCAATCAATTTAGCACGACGTTAGCCGTGCAGCACAGAAATGCTGCACGATTGCACATCCGTGCACAACTCTAGACAGGTGTCCCAGTAGGAACGGCAATCTTGCACACTCCCTCGCCAGGAGTAGCTGATAGCAACATGGTCAATTTGCGTGAAGGCCGCAGGGTGGAGCAGTGAAGCTTCGAATGGCGGAAGTTAGTGCTGGCAAGGTACAGTCCGTGCTCTGAACACAAGCTAAGCAATCTTTCGCCGTTGTCATTACAATGACAAGGCCTAGACAGATATGAGGAAGTAAAAAGAACAGGAAACATGAAATGGACCCAAATACTATTGAACTTGACATCTTTTTCGTTCATGCGTGCTACGGGACTTTTAAGTGAAACAAACTGTCGAGCGTCTCAATCAGCTGTGTAATCTCCTGTTGGGCTGCACTAGACGTGACGTAGACACAAGCGATTGCGAGGGGTGACTTGTCAGTATACTCGTAAAAACTTGGACGTTTTCACTGGCTAGAGATACACCTATGTCAATATTTTGCAAACCATACTACAAGAGGATTGCAACGTCACCGCCTCTCCTATCTTTGGATTTAAGCCCCCTGTGTCACAATTGTGCCCAGGCTACCTTCAATGCCATCCAATTTCGGTTGATGATCACAAAGGCAATGCTTACCTACAGGCATGCTTGGCCCTTGTCTATTTCGCTTTGGAAAAGTATGCTATCAGCAAAAGTGCATAAATGTGTCAAAACTATGAGACTATCTGCAAAAGGTAAACAGTGCAGTTAAGCGAGTTTCGGAGGTCATCCCCCGGGATCCTTTAGAAACCCCAAAAAGTTGAACAGGTAAGCGGCGACTTAAATTTAATTTGTATATAACGGTGGGTGAGCAAATCTACAATCCAATTTAGAGCAGAGGTAACAATAACAATAATAAACTTTGAATTTTCCGTGCTACGTCTTCTCCGTGTGTGGTGTGACTTTTGTTTGTGGAATTATTTATCTGTGCTAATAATACAAAAGGAAATCCATTTTTCAGCTGCTTTATCTCATTTATCTGAATGGACGCCAATCGCCTTTTCAATACGAGGAATACAAAAAACATAATATTCATTTGTGTTCCTCGTATTCAGAATGCGATTGGCGTCCAATTTGATGAAGGAGATAGAGTAGCTGAAAAATGGATTGCCATTTGTAATATCTGCACAGATTAATAATCCTACAAACAGAAGTCACGCCACGAACGGAAAGACTGAGCACTGGAAATTCAAAGTTTATTATTGTTATGACATTGACAGAGAAATAGTCAAACAAATGCAAGATTATTGTACAGGGAAGAGAATACACACATTAGTGTCAAAAATACACAAAATAGGAATTTCAATCAAAGACGCTGGAGTTTCACCGCCCTTATAGTTTTTCTTCTTGATAGACGACAAGGGTAGAAGTTTAAAACCACTACCTCCTAAATCTAAAATAATTATTAAAAAAGTTTTTTGCATGTGCTTACTAACAAACTACAAGTAATAAGGCTTGGTTGCTGATGACAACGCAGCAGTTGTTTGCATGAAGGCGTGATGATTGTACTACAGACACTTTTTGGAGGGTCTGACATAGGTAACGGAAGATTTATATAGTGATTAAGCTAATTTATTATGAAATATTAATGAAACTACTGTAAAGTCGTCGCATTGGAAAGGTTCAATCCAGTCTTCGGCATTAATGAGGTTTGCGAAGTTTCTCCAGTTTAGATGACTAATGATGGATGATTTTCTACATATTTTCACTTTGAAGTTGCAATTCAATTCGAATGTTATGATATTGTGGCCACCTTTAATACGATGATGATATTTCCAAGGTAAATGGATTAACATTAAGAGTGAGGCCAACGTCAAGAATATTGTTGTTACGCGTTCGTTCATCGATAAACTGCTTGAAGCCTAACAGATTTACGCTAGAAAATGGTATTTGAGTTTCATAGGAGTACTATTTTCCCAGTTTTGTGCGGTCATTTAAAATCTTTTGATGTCATTTATCATTTGCGGGGGGAAGTGAAGCCATTATAAAGCAATTAATCAAGCGCTAGATTGATGTTTGTGTCGCAGACGGTGTGTAATAGACACGTCGAAGTCAAGGTCAACGGTGGGTAATACTAGCCAGATAGAATCTTCCAGGTGTTCAAAGACGGATCAAATGAAAATATTAGCCTGAGTCTCTGAATGTACATGAAAAAGGCATCCATGTTTATTAATGCTATCCTTTCGGAACAAATTTACAGTATAGGATGTCAGGGCGATAGTTTTGCCACGGAATGCTATGATACGACTGATTAGGCATCACCGTGGAATTATGAAATTTATGATTGCTTAAGCGTCGATTGAAATGTAAGATGTTCATATTATCTAGGGAATGAAACTTTCTAATGGAATCTTAAGTCCTCCGCACAAGTTTCTGTGCAGATTGATTCAACAAGCTTCGTAGTTCGTTGTAGTATATTCTTATCGATTCTTACTTTCGCATTTTTTAGAATAACAGAATGTAAATAAAGTGAACAATTACTAGATTTAGGAATTTTCGTAGCTAAAGTCTCTTCATTTACACGATGATAATAGATTAATACAGAGATTACCAAAAGCGTTGCAAGATATAGTGTAGAATGATTCGTGATTCCTACATATTGCATTATGTTTTGTTTTAATGATACGTGTATATATGTACACAGTTTATATATATTATTCACGCCGCTTACGTGTTCTGCTTTGAGACAAGTATATTGTGTGTGATTGCATTGGATCAGTTTGCCGTGTTACGCTGAGAAGTGTGTTCCATTTTGTTGGGAACAATAACCGCTACAGTATGAAGGCAAACAGGAAGAAACCGTTAGTGACGTGCGAGTGCGGGTATATGAACAACACATTACTTTGGCTATATAGCTATAATCATGAATAGATAGATAGATACATATATAGATAGATACATAAATAGATAAATAGATAGATAGATAGATGGATAGATAGATAGATAGATAGATAGATAGATAGATAGATAGATAGATAGATAGATAGATAGATAGATAGATAGGTAGATAAATAGATAGATAGAAAGATAGATAGATAGATAGATAGATAGATAGATAGATAGATAGATAGATAGATAGATATATAGATAGATAGATAGATAGATAGATTAATTCTGAAGTTTGCTAACTACTGAATATACGTTTGCGAATATGAGACGCATTTGTCTCGTTACATGAAATGACCTGCATTCCACATAGACTGTCTGCATTTCTCTACGTCAAAGTAGCTACAAGTCTTGGTTACATATCACGCTGCCTATGCACTGTGCAATTGTCTGACCTACTTGAGATTCAGCTAGCCTGCTAATAATTCAATAGGACTTCGAATAATTTCACACATTAAGTAAGAAGGGGAAAGAGACATTTTACATATAATGACATCTCTTTATCTCCTCTTGTTCTATGTAATCGCATTTGTCTCGTTGCATGGAATGACCTGCATTCCACATAGACTGTCTGCATTTCTCTACCCCAGAGTAGCTACAAGTCTGGGTTACACATCACGCTGCCTATGCACTGTACAATTGTCTGACCTACTTGACATGTCAACGCATTCATGTAACGTTTTAATTATGATACAGAGTTGTAAACCAGTGTCAATATGCCGTCACCGATTTAAGGCTGATATTCTGTGTGGTGAAATTATTACAGACACTGTAATCTCTCAGCCTGAGACTGTCTTTCGATTCAAGCGAGTGAGGGGGTGACGCTTTCGCGCAAACTCGCAATCTTATTGGACGAAAGTGCGCACCTTGTACAGGCTAGCAGACTACAGGGAGCAAATGAAACTAAACGCTCTACCACATGTAGTGAGAGGGGAGCCACGTGGAAATTATTTGTCTATCTCACAGAGCATAGGCGGTTAGTCAACGTACAATGTCATGGAGAAATATTTATGAGTCACAAGCTACATGATAGTTCAAAAAGCTCACTAAATTCCATGCAGCTTCACTAATGGAACGTTAACCATGATGCACAATCAGCTAAGAGAGCAACATTTCACTCGTCTCAACACAACACAATTTTATCGCACTATGAAATATGGCCATGTCCAATTTACTGCCTTAGGTTAAGAAAGCCAATGGATGTGAAATAAAATATATATTTCGAAATTTGTTGAACAGCAAGTTTTGTTTCAGTGAACCTTCTATTCCTCGTATTCTTCTACCCTCAAATTGATATTGCGATGTGTCCGGAGGCACGAGATGACAACACCTGGAGGAGAGATAGGTATAGAATTAAGGTATATACAGTATAATATAATATTAGGAAGAT
>JACCGJ010005069.1:0-33672 GCA_013407085.1 Atriophallophorus winterbourni | reverse complement strand
ATTATTCGTTTGCGTTTCACATATCCATAGCGACAGTCAACTCGTGTCTATAGCGGGTATCACTTCAATTTATTTCGTGGAGTGATTTCCCGTAAAACGTTTGTGCTCGAGGCATCTCAACTTGTCTTGTTATCAGGCAAGATATCCTGATATCCGTCAAGCAGGTTCTTGTTTGGTTTGCCAGTGTCTTCTTTATGTAGTAGACTGACTACTGCAATAACGTCCAACAAAGGTAGGAGTAAACGCCACGGGAAACTGAACATTGTATCGCTGTAGCCCCAAAACGTGTACAACGATACAGAAGAGCAGTCACGTTGCCCGCGTAAACGGAAGTATTGTTTTCACTGTTGTTACACAGCCCCCCTCCAAGAAGTCTGGTCAGTTATATTTATTTATTACTCCATCACAACATGAATTTCGCTAATGTTGCAAATTCTTATTAATTTAAGTTGAACAGTTTTACACCATAAAGGTATGTTGGGATGCATCATGTGATGTACTATATCATGTTTTCTTTAAATTGAAAAATCATTCGAAATAACCGGTCATGGTGCATTGATGTGAAGTGCTAGTCACGAGCTGAACATTACCCTCCGGCGCATGGAAAGCTGGTGTGATGCAACCAATATACAAAGGTGGCTCTCGTTCCGACGTAGCAAATTACAGGCCCGCTACGCTGTTACCCTGCATCCTAACTGAGTGTATCGTCGTTCACCTTAAAACTAAATGACTCTTATCAGCAGCGCAACATGGATTTCGCCAAAATAGATCTTGTCTCTTAAATTTACTCATCACTCTGGGCGATTAGACAACGTCACTTGTTCTAGCATACTCAGTTCATGCTTGCTATATTGATGTATCAAGGGCATTCGATAAGGTCAACCACAGCCTGCTTCTGAAAAAGCTAGTGCAATATGTGATAACCGGAAACTTATTAGCGTGGATAACGGATTATCTGGCCGATCGGCATGTGCATTGACCCAGCTGAACACTATTCTGCGGCGCAACGATCGTAAACCCACTATATTTCGGAAGAATTACGCGAGAACAGTTTGAGCGATACCATTTCCCATATCGACATTGAGCGATATGCAATTCATCGAAGTCGATATAACGAACCTAACGTAGTGAGGAATTGAATTGCCCCAGTTGGTATGAAATCATGATAAATCACATCGAAATGACAAGTGATACATAAGTGCTGAGGACGGTGTTGTGTTGACGGGATTTGCCAATATAAGATAGACGCTTAATAAATTTTGTTGACTGATTGGGGTTCTCTTGCGTTGTGGGATTCGTGAGTAAATGTGATCAACGTTGGAAAGGTTAAACTAAGGCTAAACTGGGACGCAATCGGCAAGTGGGTTCGAACCCGGGAGATTACGTGGTTAATGTTGCGTTGAATGTACTTGAAGCCTGTACTGGACGTTTGGAGAGAAAACGTGGTTTGCACTTAAATGCTCATTCGTATGCATTTCCATGACAGTCAACCCACGACCGGTTTCGTGCTGTTTGCACTTATCAGGATAAGACAGTAAGATCAGGATCCGCATGCGCTTGATTAACCTGAAGTAATCCGCCCCCACTCAATTGATCCAAGTAAGCGTTCAGAGTTCTTAAGTCCTGAGGCAATAATACATCTTCACCAACACCACGGTTCGTGTGAAGGGTTTTATGTTCAGGCAAATCATATTGATCAGCGGTTTTCTGTAAACATTTGTATTTTTCTCATAAAATGTGGTGCTCACACCCCGTTCATTTATGCACCACAACCGGTTTTCGATGGATTATCAAGTGGAGACCGCAAGATCAGATTCACTGTGCCTTGAAACAAGGGTGAAGTGGCCCAGCAAAGAATAATCCGGATGCAAATGTTTAGCGCCTTGATCACTTGGCCGAAAATCACTGCCATCCTGTTTTATATGATATGAAGCCTATAATTTAATGGTGAAAAGATAGTTGTTTCGCTGGCGATGCCAAAATATGGAATGCATAAACTCTGTTGAGGATTTCTTGCACCTTTAGAACGTTATGCTAGTTGAAAGACGGCCATCTATTTTGAACCTTGTTTTGACTTCGAACACATCGGCTAACAAATCCTTCGCATACGAAGCTCCATTGTAGCGGAGTGACCATGTCGTGCTCGTGTTCGATTATGTCTGCAGTGCTTTGAGATACAGCGACGAGATTAATGTCATCCGTCAAGTTGCGTTTTGGAGACCCAGAAAAGCACTCTGTGAACTGAACGGCATCTAACTTGATTTAGGCGACTCATATGCATATTAGAACTCATTGTTGATCAACCTTCGGGTGCAATTCGAATCAGAATTTCGATTTATTCCCGGCAAAGATGTCCGCACCTTTCGATTCTCTGTTCGCAGTAGAACCAGAAAATGGATTTTACTGAAAAGACGAGCCTCTCATTGTGATCTTGCTACTATTACTACTTGGTTTCAATTTTGCCGAATACGGAACAGAGTGACAACCCTCGTTCGGCAAGACAAACAACAGTACCAGCAACGTATGATGGAAAGAGTGGAATATAATCTAGAAATACTGTACAAAATTATGAATGAAAGAACAAAAGTGAAAACATGTGTTTTTTCCGCTCATGACTGAGCAAGGAATGGCTACAACAGTTCAAAAGACAGCGGATGCCATTGCGAGATTTTACTCCCGAGTGTTTTGCCCGAAACAGCAACTATTACATCATGGTTTATCAATCTCATCAGAAACTCTGACTGAACCAAAAATTGACCAACTAGTTGTGGAACGACACATACGCCGACTAAATACGAGGAAATCCTGGGCGGGGAGAAAATTACCCCAGCTATTCTCCGTGCATGTTATTGAAAGCTTTCATACAGTCTAGCTGAGATTTTCAACCGAAGTTTTCGAGACGGTTGCGTACCGTCAGCATGGAAAGCTGGTGTGATTACAGTAATTACAAGGGTAGCTGTCGTTCCAACATAGAAAACTACAGGCCAGTTACGTTGCTCCTCTGTATCTCGAAAATTGTGGAGCGCATCCTAACTGAGTGTATCGTCCTTCACCTTGAAATTAAAGGAATTTTATCAGCAGCGAAACATCGGTTGCGCCGAAACAGATCATGTCTCTCAAATTTACTCATCACGCTAGACGATGGGACATCGTCTCTTGACCTAGGATACTCCGTTCATGCCTGCTATATTGATATATTGAAGGCATTCGACAAGGTCAACCACAGCCTGCTTCTGCAAAAGCTAGTGCTATGGGATAACAAATAACTCATTAGCGTGGATAACGGATTATGCGACCGATCGGCATGTGCGAGTCCACATTGACGGCGTTCTATCGAAGAGCATTCATGTTACCAGTGGCTCTCTTAAGGTTCAGTGCTCGGGCCTATCCTTTTCTTGTTATACATAAATGATATTGCGAAGGCAGTACGATGCAAGATGGTAAATTTTGCTGATGACATAAAAATAATGAAGCAAATCCGATTGATTGAATATTGTTTGGTGCTGCAAGAGGATATGGATGTCCTGTATAACTGGTCTCAGCGAAATCAGTTGCTTTTTTAACATACGAAAATTTAAAATGTTACAACTTGACCGGCAATCCGAGCATACATAATCTTGGTCGCGTAAACTTGACTTCGGCCAGCGCTGTGATGGATCTCGTTATCTGGATTACTAATAACCTGAAACCGAATAGTCATTACCAGAAAGTATTCAACAGTGCAAGCGGTATCTTGGGCATGCTGAGAAGAATATGTGAGCGGTTGTCTCCTAAAACGCTCCCCCGTATTTTAAATACTTACATCCAACCGACGATAGAATACATGATCCCAGCTTGGTAACCGTGGATGTGTAAAGACATTGGATTGTTGTACAAAATTTACCACCGGGCGACGAAGCAACTTCGCGGGATGCAGCACATTTCATACCAAGAGTGA
This sequence comes from Atriophallophorus winterbourni, assembly GCA_013407085.1. Lineage (NCBI taxonomy): Eukaryota > Metazoa > Platyhelminthes > Trematoda > Plagiorchiida > Microphallidae > Atriophallophorus > Atriophallophorus winterbourni. The sequence continues at coordinate 29,735 of JACCGJ010005069.1, read as the reverse complement.
ATGGCCATGCCGAGATTGACCGATTTTACACAAAGGAGAGAGTAAGGGTGGCGACATTATCCTTTCAGCTAAAATACTGCGGATGGAAATATCACCCTCACCACGATTTGATGAAAGTTCGTTCCGCTAAGAATACATGGAATCACTCAAGTTGTCTCGTTATACCGCAGCCCAGACGCGATTGTAGACGTCATTTCTTCTCGGTGCGTATTTGCTTTCTCTGGAATTCACTATCACAGGATATTGTGAACGCTCCTACGATCCTTGCTTTCAAATCGAAACTGGATGCTTATATCAAAGAGCACTCCACTATCGGCCTTGTATATTGACCCCATATGATCCCACACAAACCAAACACCTCAATAGAATTTTCATTGCATCCTCCGTATTTTTATAGCCATCATCTAATGGAACATGTAAAGCGATTGCTTTTTTCACCATCAAATCTTGATTTTTGATTCGCATTTCATACAAACTTTGGCCACCAATATTGATATGCAAATTCGTTGAATTCGCAGTAGCAGTGTAAAATTTGGGCATTGTTCAAATTCGTATGCAATCTGAAGAGTTACACAAACACATCCCTTTTATGTCGTGTGATATTTGATTGCATTTCACATGAAGGAGTCTAAGTGGAACACATACAGAGACATCATGATATACACTGTATGACGCAAGTCTAAACACGATGAATCCAAAAATGATAAGATACTGTCTTATTGTTCCCGAAAACTTTATCTATTCTCTTCCACACGGTTTAATTTTTACGTAAACCTAACATTTGCATTAGGGCCCTAGTACTCCTATGCAAATCATTGGTATTCACCTGCTCATCACCTACGTGATGTTAAATAGTTTGCCGCATCCTATGGAATATCCATGAAGACATCTCGCCAAATGCGACGCAGGATATCCCGCTGGATGCTGGTATTCGTCATCCGTACGTGCCTGTTTCAATAGGATTTAGTTCCAGCAGATATCGTGTATGATTATTAAACCTCGAATTTAATTTAAGGATGTATAAAATTCGAGATACTCTGCAGATATAGACTAAACATTTTCAACTGTTTTACGACATTCTTGTCAGACGACTAAACGACAGTCAGAACTTTTAATTCCGTTAATATTCGTACACAATGTTTATTCTCATCAAAAGGCTTATCAGTTTTTATTTTCAATTTCATAATTTTCTTCTATGCATTTTCCTTCACGATTTAATTCAGAAACAAATAACTATTATTTATCAGTAACTTCTGAATGAAAAAGGTAAATTTCATTCCGATAAATAGAGAGAATATCATCTTGAAACATCAATTGGAGCGTTTTGTGGCCGAGACTGAAACGCTGCGACGCCGAAGTATCACCGCCTGCGCGACAACCGGGAATGACGAAACAGCCAACGAACTAAAATCGATGGAGGATGCGGTGTTGCACGAGCTCGGAGTTCTGCACACTTTGAGGCGAACGTTTATATCGGAGCTGAAAAATCGGATGAAAAAGGTGAGCACAAAATATAATGAGTTAGTAATGGGTCTTCGCAATATTTCGTACTCCGAAAGATTACGACGTCTGGGTCTAGGTGACTTTCTTTGGAATTCTCTACTCAAACTTGTGGTTGACTGACTTTTTCTGGCGACATTTAAATCGAAATCGGACTTATATATGAAAACAAACATCATTCGTGAGCCTTACATTGGATATAATCTACTTGTTTTATACTATTATATTTTTCACAATTTCATTCATACCGTAATCCAGTGATGTAAAGTATTAACTTTTTAACCATAAGTCCTTGAATCTTTGAATCTTTGGCATCTATTTACTTTAAAGCTGGTGATTGTTGGCGCAATATGTCAATGCCATTCGGGTGAATTTCGATACTCACGCGGAAGTGTCTTCATTCATAAATCTGTGCTTTAAGTTCCTTAATGTTTAAACAAGTAGCGCTTGTATGTCACTGTTGGATAAGGCTAGTATGACAACCTGTTCAATCACATGTGTCCAAACAAATGTTTAATGGGGTTCAACCCATAACCATGAAACAAAATATTCATTTGCATACATTTCCATCACACACAGCCCACGACCGGTTTCGTACTGTTTGCACTGTGTCAAGCGCATTCGGATCCTGATCTTACTCTCCCTACCTTACGTATGGTGTGCGTGATGAGAATGCATGCAAATGAATATTTTGGTTTCCTTAATGTTTCTTTTTCTATTTTCCATAACAAAGTCTTTTAGCATGTTTTGCGTTCATAGATAGAGAGGGAATTAGACAGAGAGAAAAGTGTTGAACGCCTCTGAAGGGTTCAACTAACACGAAATCATTGTGCCTGAAAACTGGGTGTGTTTCTCTTCGTTCCATGAAAGGAGTTAAAGTTAGTCGATCGGACTCTATAAACAGTTTGATAGAACGAATAATTGAAAATTTAATGTAGGCACAAATGACTACCCAGCTAACACTTAATTGTCTTGCGCTCTGTATCACCCTAATTATGATGTGTGAGATAAACTCTGTTGAGTATTGCTTAGTTTTACAGCTGAACAAACTGTCCTTCGATTTCCGCAGATGCGTAGTACTATAAATTGGGGAATCATCCCAGATTCTCCTACGCATTTGCAGTTGAACAATTGAGTGGACTACATAGGAGAAATAACGTGCTGTCAATCAGCGTTCATACAGGCTTAATAAAACAAATCATCTGACGTTTCACGCGGATCTCATTGACGAACATACTCAATACATACCTGCACCCTGTCGTTGATTAAACAGCTCAACTTTGAGCAGCTTGGTTGAAATATTACGTCGCACATTATGTGTTCTGAAGTTCCTAGGCATTTATCCACGCATTCCGACTTCGTTCATTTTTCCTTCTTCTATACTGATTGCTTAATCCAACGTTCTTTTCATTGTACCCACAAATTTTTCCTGCGCGTTCCCGAAAGACAATGTGTTTGTTAAATGTTCGGTCTAAAGACATTTTAAAATCAGTTCTCATAATCCTGACGAGATTCCACCAAACCGACTAATTTTTTTCTCCATGTTGTCGAATTATAAATGTTATTCTCAAGGATATTTCCAAAATACTGCACCGAGATTTACTCAAACGCTAACTGTTATCTAATTTGCGATTGAAACATACCACATTGTCATCGTGAGCGTTTCGTTATCAAAAGTTTCCGTGTTCAAATCACATCAAGACCGCTATGACAAAAGGAAATTTCTAATGGTCAATTGAAACGTTTGTATGTCCCGATAACTTCTCAAAAGTTTGAATGCTTTCACAACGTATACCTCGTCAACCTACGGTTTTGCTATGCTGAGTTTTTGTGTTCCTATGGAAAACAAGGTCTAATATTTATTGATTTTTGATACGAATGATTCGTACACACTGAAAATGTTGAATATACTTCAATAAAGCTTTTCGTTTGTCACATTCTTTTGCAGTATGCCACAACGGACTCACTCGATCAAGACGATGATCTCCTCGATATCCAAACGAGAGGTTCATCCGTGCAAAGAGAACGTATTAACTTCTTGAAGACCAGTTTGGACAACATGACCAAAGTTCACAAACAACTCGTTCGTGATAACGCAGATTTGAGATGTGACATCCCTAAAGTAAGTTGGATCAATGCTTCATTGTGTTTGTATTCATTGTTCGCTGTTGTAATGCCTAATTTGTTTCAAGCACCAAAACCTATACAGATTTATGGTGAAAAACGATATACATTACCAAAAGGATGTGTTACTCATATCCCCCGAAATTACACTCTTCTATCGGTTTCTGACTGTTTGCCGTCATCAGGTGGAGACAGTAAGATTAGGTTCAGTAAGATTTAAAACAGTGGATAAATGGTAAACTAGGTAATACTTGAATGACGCTGTTGCATAGGGTTCGTACAACGAACCACGATATTCAAACACAGAATCACTTTGTGATTCGTGGTCAAGCACTCAAGGCGCTTATGGATGACCAAAGTGATGTGTTACTCACATCCCCCGAAATTACTCTCCAATACCGGTTTCTGGCTGTTTGCCGTCATCAGCTGGAAACAGTAAGATTAGGTTCAGTGAGCCTTGAACATCGTGGTTCGTCGTACGAACCCTATGAAACAGTGACATTTAAGTATAACCTTGATATACATTACCATTTGGATATTTGATTAAAATTTTAATGAATCGCAAAGGAGTGGAAGAATGACGGTCAGAATCGTATGTTTGACGAAACGTGTTTTTCAATTAGGTGTGTGTAACTAAGACGGTGATGATTTTTAGTAAACTTGGGGCAACACAGTATTAATTAATATACAATTTCGTTACTTTTCCTTGAAAATCATTCCATTCGGTAACGCCACAATTTCTGGCGGTGAACTGTTCCACAGGATGCATTCACGTTGAAAGTTTAATCGGGAATACTGTATGTGAAGGGTAAAGTTGCGACTGCTAGTCAGGAGACTATAGCCAATTTTAAACAGTCGCCTGAGTGGTTGAGAAACCGTACGGATTATTCCGTATCTCACATAGTTGCAAGTTTGCGAATTTTCAAATTGAAATTCGGCTGAATTCAGAACTCATAAACTCAGGTTGTTTTATGGTAGAAAAAGCAGTTAGCTTAACGATAACCATAGGATGACAGGTATATGGAATAAAATTACAAAGTCTTTCAAAAATAAATAGGGACAGTCATATACCGCATGGTTCATCATATACTCATCCAGTTTAGAAGCGAAAACCGCCAGAGATTTCGTGCTTGTGATTTCTTCAGGGTAAAGTTCCAAGTGAAAAAAATTCTTACCGGGAAACAATTTCGACGATTATTCAATCGAGAATGCGGAATGCTTAAAGCCTTTGGATGTTTTCGTGTTCAAGTAAGGTCATTTGAGAGGATGGTTCTCGGTATGCAAGTTTTTGAATGCCAACAGGAGGTCATTCTGTATCCGTCGTTGGGTAAAATCATGTTTATTTAGTTTTAACATTCGCTCTTTGAAAGGAAAATTTCGGTAACGGGACACCAACCTCATGGCACGATGATAAATCTTGTCAAGTAGTTCGATATCCTTCCTCATCCATGGTGCCCAGGCTTGAATGTAATATTCCATAACTGAATTAAGCCAAGTCTCACAGTCGGCGCAGTTTAAACCACGACTGATTGTATGTGCGTGCTGTATTCACCAAGTTGCTAAGATAAAACTTTTTCGATTAACCAAAAAGCTTTTTGAAAATGCTGCATATATTTTATCCAACGTTATGTGATAGAAAAATCAATTTGTATTGCATAACGGTGCATCAGACTTCCACCGTCTATATGACATGACATTCTAAATTCTAGTTAGAAAAGCGTGTGAAAGCCAGCATGGAACGCATCAAAGATCTGGAATCTGCTCTTCGTGAATCGAAAGAGCAAATGATTCGAGACAGACGGAGGTACCACCAGGAAGTAGAGCGGCTCAAAGAAGCAAACTGGGCCAGAGGTAACGCGAGAATACTCACAAATATTAGTAAGTAGTGCATTAATTGTTGTTTTCAATTGGTTCTGTGTTTCCCATGTTTTCTAATGTTGAATTTATCCAGATCAGTTTGGCCATGTGTGTCGTAAATTTCAATCATTCTAAAAATAATTCATTCATTTCGACTTTCTATCAGGCATCTTCGGTTAATAGGCCCGGTGCTAACGTCCGGTCAAACTATCACGAACAGTTTGATCAAAATGGTTTCTTTTACTTAGATTGCTGGACTTTCCCAATTAATTTCTGAACAACGCTTGTTAATAATTTTACTCCTGGGTTTATTTGAAAAATTGGTTGAGCACATTTGGACAAAAATGCATCTACAATGCAATTTAAACACGCCCTCCGGCCTCCAACGCGAATGTCACCAATGGGGCACCATCAAAGAAAATGTGTAAAATTATCAATAAAAACAAGTTTACTATCGTCTTTCTTTCCTCGCAAATATATCGTAGCCAACTGATTGCTTACCATATTAGTTTCAGAAAACATCTGCACTCCACACTATTAATTTGACTCACTGCCCTAAAGCTGAAATCAACTTGGGTCTCATCAGAAGAGCCCTAGTTTCGTTGGATGCATCTATGATCTGCAAATTGATTTAAACCTACATCCGCCCTCATATCGAATATGCTATGCCAGCATGGGATCCTTGGTTATACAAAGACATTCAGCTATTAGAAAATACACAGAGCACAGCGACAAAGCTCGTCTTTGAACTTTCTAATTATCACACACGAAAGGCGACTTTGAATATTGAAATTGCATTCAGCTCAATAAATGCGGCAATGAGGAGCACTAATCTTTATTTGGACAGTGGTTAATCAAATAAATCATCCATGCAGCCATCTGTTACATCATTCTCACAACACACATCTGCGTGGTCACCAATGTTAACATTACCAACAGCACAGCATGTTGAACTGCCGCAAATACGCATTTTCCGTTCGCAATGTGCAATTGTGGTATAGTTTACCTATTAACAAGGTACAATCTGAAACCATTGACGCTTTGAAAAAATCACCAGATGTTTTCACGTTTGACAATAATCTTGAACAATAATTTTTGATATATTTTACCATCCAACCCGATGTAAATTTTTGTAGGTCTTGTAAAGCATAGCTTTTTTACTTGCATATCAACTCTTAATAAATCATCTATGAATGAATAAATATATCCGCTATTTCAACCATAAAAAATTAGACACAAAATTAATGTCTATATCAAGCAAGTTGCTTGTCTTCGTTTAAAATTATGTATAAAGAATGGAACCCAATAACGAGTATATAGTTTACGTATTTGATAAGCCATGGAGGTAAATTGATACACATTTATTAATCTAATTTTGTGTGATTTATCTGTCCATTCCAGTCAAACCAATCCGTCCCGGACAACAGAAGGAATCCGCATGAATTTTTCGATCCAAATGCCGATTAAATTTTGAATGTTCTCAATAAATCTTCGAAAAAGAATCTTTATAACTATTAATTGATTCAATTTTCATACAATATTATGATTTGGCGAGGTCCTCGAACAGGATATTTGAGAACATTTTGCTGTTTAAGATTATTGGTCTCACCTCCTTCACGTACGCTATCGATGTTTATATGATTATTCTGCCTCGGCTGTGCCTTTCTCGTTCATCATTGACTTACATGTTCTGTAGAGGATAGAAAATGAATGCGAGTTATCAAAAAAGATAGAACTCCAAAGTGTTAGGCTGTGTGTATTCCAGTAATATCCATGAAAAGTATTAATTCATAGACACAACTCCAGAAGAATATTGTATTGTAGTGGATGGATTATACTTCGATTCACGTCAGCTCAAAGGGGACCAAATTTAATATACTTTCCTACCATTCAATACGTCTATTCGTAGACATTCAATCCAATATCAATGACGTCACCCATCGTGTTCCACACCTACTTGTTGATCGCACCCCGATTCCTCCTTGAGATCAATCTGTCCAACGCTAAGCGCATTCACCCACGAATCCCATAACACGAGAAACCAAACTGGTCAAACAGGTTTATTGCGAACAAAGTACCACGTATCCATCATATATGAACAAATCACTTTACCACTATCCTGTCCTCAACATGCCTGCTCCGGTTGTTACTTTAATTTGATTTGTCAACCTAGTTCGTGCCAACCGGTTCCATTGAAGCTCACGACGTTGGGCTTCTTCCGCCGACATTGACGAATCGCACATCGCTCGAGTGCGGGTGACTTTGTCCATCTTCTCGTGTTTCTCAAGTGAGTAGGAGTAGCAGATTATGCAGTTAGCACCTCGACATTGCCAGTCAAATGTATTTCAGGACCGTCTTAGATACATAACTGTTGGCCCTCAGTATATGGTAGGAAACGCAAGGCCACAAACAACCGAGGTAACAATGGTAGAAATAAAAATGCTCACAGAGCTCGTGTATAATATTGAAAAGTGATAATAGGCAGTAACAAAGTACGAAGTGACTAAAAATTCCCCAAATATTTGTCAGCGAAACACTCGAATAGAAAGAAGGATTTCCTTTTGGTATTTCTAATCAAGCACTTTAATAGAAAGTTAAGAAATGGAATTGATTAACATCATCCATTAAACGGAAAAAAATCAGAATCATGTGTTGGACTTGGCAATGAGCGATTACAAACTAATCGTATTTGGACACTGTTCAGTCGAAAGTCAATAATCACGGGCTTCATAACTCCACTCTATAGCGGCGAAAGGTACTGGCGATGCTTGATATCAGTCAAAGTGAAAAATGAAGGTCTTTGGATATAACATGCATGTAACTGGTATCCAGGATATCTCAAACCCTATACAAGTTGGGATTGGTTGCTCTACAGGGAAGCGCTAGTGATAGTAGCAAGTATTCCTGTTAAGGGATCGTCGCGTTGTGGTTCGATGATTTATACTTAGCCTTTAAGAACGGATGAGTAAATAATGAAAGCTTTCGATTATTACCAAACTTTCATCCAAGATTCGAATTGCGTCAACGCTGGAGAAGGACTTAGGAATACCTGCCACGTAATTGAAAACAAATCATTGTCCGTGGTTCAATGCTGACCTGCGCAACATTTCCTGGGATGTGAACTGCAATGTCGACGAAAATACAAGCTGGATTGTAACATGTCCTCTGAACGTAAACAGCTTTTCCGTGAAGATGCAGCAGGCACGGTTGGATGTGGGTTTCGATGGGCAAATCGTGTATTTTATTACCATTGGAAGCATCAAATATGATTGTTTCACCTAAATTGGTGAATATGTCTCCCATATCACATTTGGTGATCGGTGATGCAAAAGGATAAAGCGTTGAATTTGTCGCAGAGTACAAATCGCTCAGTATATCATTTGTCAAATTAAAAAGTTATGGTTTCAAATGGAAAACCTTAAATATGCTATGCCCCAAATCATATGATCAAATAAAATTATTTTATACCAATCCACTTCGAAACACGTGGATCGAAATATGTATGTATGATATATTCATATTTTATAGGAGTATTCTATTGTAATATACAACGATTCGCTTTTTTCACGATAAACCTCGAATCTTGAAGTAAAAAAATAATTTCATTTGCTCCTCTTTCACCAATTCTTCACCAGGTTGACCCCAATAATTGAAGTATGTTTTTCCTATATTCTGATTGCCTAAATACAGTACCGCAATCATTGTCAAATCTTCTCTTGATTCAATATACCTTGGGATTTTGCGCGTCACTCAACTTGGGACAGTTTTTTGATTCTCAATGACATTAAGAAACAATTGCCTCACTACCGGTACATCAGAGTTGTTAAAATTATTTGTAAGTATTTTGCAACAATGCGTGTTTTAGAGTTGTCATTTAGAGGATTCTCGGTAATTTGTTTACCGTGAAAACCCTTCAAGGTCAATAAACTTTCTGTGTTGATTGCTCATTCGTGGCGCCCAACTGCTAAAAACAGAAAGCAGTGAAACTTCGTTGGAAGAATATTTTCGACATAGTTGTTTCATTGAACACATTTTACCGGATAGCTTGCTACGTTGAAGGTCATCTTCGAAATCGTCTCCTGAATGGCAAAATGTTTCGTTTTATCCGGATTACTTCTGGTGTCCTGCACTTCATTATCTTTGATGATTTCATTTTCACTTCTCAAACCGTTCACGTTTTGCTTCTGCACATACCGAGCAGTACGCCGACAACTTTACCGTTATTTGCTAAATGTTTGCAAACGAGGTTTCGTTTGTCAAAATTTTAACATTAATGACCTGTGTTGGGAATAATGATTTTTTGGTTTGAACGTCCATGAAGTCTTGAAATATCACTCATTGGTCTATTTCGTATAAACGATTTTACTCGACAACACTTTTTCTACTAATCAAAATAAGGATGATTTATTAGAGAGAGTAGAACGACAAAAGTTATATACAGATTTGTCGTATTTTTACGCAAACTTACAACGGCAATTTGCTTCAATAGCACGGGTTGTCACAAAAAGCTCTTCGTAAAACACAAGCTTCAAAAGTATTCGTTTTAGCATCTTTCAACGAATTTCTGTAGGCAACGTTCAAATTCAAATTCAAATTCAAAGATTTATGGTTAAAAAAGTTAATACTTTACAACACCACAGGATGACGGTATGAATAAAAACAGAAAAAATACAATAGTATAAAAGCAATAGTGAATATCAAATGTAAGGCTCATATGTAAGTCCAATTTCACTTTAAATGCCGCCAGGCAAGGAGAGTCCACCACATGTTGGGTAGGGAATTCCAAAGGAATATAGCACGTATGGCGAAAAAATGGCGCCGACAGTCAATACGGGAACTTGGGACGTAAAGGGATAAGGTATGTCCGCGTGTTACTTTTCCATCACATACATCGAGCAAGTGTTTTAGTGGATGTCCTACGGTAGACACAATTCTATAAGTCGGAATAATATCGCGTCGTATCCTCCTTTGGGTAAAATCGCATAGACCCAGACGTCGCAATCTTTCGGTGTACGGAACATTGCGAAGACCCATCACTAACTTTGTTGCTCTGTGATAGATATTATCGAAGAGAGCAATATCCTTTCGCAACCAAGGAGCCCACACCTCTACCGCATACTCCATCGTAGGGCGAAGGTAGACATTCCATTATCCTTGGTAACGTTACCCAGAGAGAATCTGCCAAATATTATTCGAAAGCTTACATAACAATCTGTTTCTCGTCGGATATATTGTCTAAATGATGCGGCTGGTGTGCTCTTTAGGTTTTCGCAAGCCACACTCAAGATCATTTCTAACGAGCTTCATGCTAGGTTGGTTTTCATTCCCAATCGATTTGTCCAAGGAAATTCTTGCCAAAGATGGAGCATCTTACATTTCTGTATGTTGAATGACATGTCATTCATGGCCGCCCAATTCGACACGCTGTCCAAATCCGTTTGCAGTTTCTCACAGTCCTCTGCAGAACTTATTGGCGTCCAAATTTTCATATCATCCGCGAACAGGACCATTTTGGACGATATGAGGGGGGGTAAATCATTTATGTACAATAGAAAGAGGAGCGGGCCTAGCACGGATTCTTGTGGGACTCCACTGGTGGTTTTGAACGTTTGGGATAGCGCTCCGTTAACTTTTACTCGGGCGTCGCGATCTGACAGATAGTCGCACAACCATGAGAGGAGTGGATCACATATTCCTAAGCGCATCAGTTTTTGAAGAAGCAAATGATGATTGACTCTGTCAAAAGCTTTCGAAATTTCTAGGTAACAGACGTGAATGCAAGATCTTTTATCCATCTCCTTTGTCCAGTCGTCTAACGTGAGGAGAAGATTTGTGAGACAAGATCGGTGTTTGGAATTTTGTTCCACTGTGTGATGACGCGCCTCTCAAAACACGTGGTGTCTCATATGGTTAGGTCTCGAACGGTCTAGTTTGCACGGATGTCTCTGTGTATGAGCTTCTTTGATTTTCAAAGGAAAGTGCAAACTGACCATATGTCCATGACAAATAATCCGAAACACTGTGATAAGGTCAACCCTCCAACGACAGTAGGCCAAAATTTTCGAAATGTATAACTTATGTTTGTTGACTAAAGGATAATATCATCCGTGTAGACAATTGTTGAACATTTTGATGAGACGCTGTTCTCGTCGAGTTTGGTGAAAATTTGTCAGAGTTCGATTTTTCTTTCGAAGACATACGATAGTTTGAAATATATATCTGATAACCTCCTCCGACCTGACATCTTCTTAACCAATCGCACTAAGTATGTTAGAATTGCAGGGGCGTGCTTAGAGGAGTCACTGATTCTCAGTAGAGTGCCTCAAGGCTCGGTGCTTGACCCGTGCTTTTTATTATTTTTGTAAACGACCTGGCAGCCTGCTGGAGTTCACGCTGCTTCCTGTTTGCTGATGATGTTGAGATCCTAGGAACCGACATCAGAGATACGCTTATCTCTGATTTAGAAAAAGTAATAGAGTGGACAAGGACCTGAGACTTGCCACTAAACTTGGGGAAGAGCTGCGTTCTGCCGACTGATTTAGCGACAAACCAACTAGAAGTCAGCGGAGAAACTATCAGAATAGCTGCTGCTCAGAAACTGAAGGATCGCAGTATCATTATAACAGAGATTTTAAGTGGGCTACTAAATGTACCGAAGCTGCGAACAAGGCTCGCAGAGAACTGTTCAGACTTCGCTCAGCGTTATTATGCCAAAAACCTTCAATCTTTATTCCCTTATACAAAGTAGTCGTCTGGCCTCACTTGGAATATTGCGTATAATCCTGGGCACCTTACTTAAAAAAGATGTAGCATCTCTCGAAAAGGTCCAGTGCCTCGCGACTAGGATGGTTGAGGGTCAGGCAGGAAAACCCTGTGAGGCAAGTCTTAAGCACCTCAGTTTGTTTTCACCAATGAGACGGTGGCTGCGAGGTGACCTAATAGAACCCTTCAAGATTCTAAAGGGTTCTTACGGGTGATTAAATTACTGAATCCGTATACTTGCCACCTAAACGCAGCTACATGGGGACATTCTTGAAAATCTTAAGAGGAGGTCGAGGTGCTGGCTGGTGAACATTCTTTTTTTTTCAGCAACTGCGTGTCACACTTTTGGTATGGAACAAGCTCCCAGATTGAATAGTGAGGCTCCCAAATGTGTTGAGCCTCAATAGGGAATTAGACGTTAAATGGTCTATTATATTTCCGCACATTGTCTAATAAAAACTATAAAAAACAAAAAAACATTGTTACATTATTATCATATCTGTCCAGGTCTGGGCAACCTGACAACAAATTGGCCTACATGCAGTCTATGACTGTGTTTCACTCTGCCTCGACTAGGCTAGTGATTTCATACACCATACATTGTTCACGCATATTATTACATTGTTTCCCGAACAGCTGACCTCGCACCGTGTTGGTAAATAGAAACCCTACCGTACTTTCCAGATATCCGGTGACATGAACGAGTAAAAAGTACGAACTGCATACTCGTTATCGAAGTGCCGGGTGCTCAACCGCATACCGTCGAAGGAAATCTGGGCGCGTGATTGGCTTTCAGCCACATCAGCCCTGACAACTTGAAGTTGAACTTTTGGCGGTACATTCAACATTGTTGTATTTGTCAAGCTCAGATACCAAAGTTTACGAATTTTCACTGTAAAATAAAAAATCTATTTTACTACTTTTCGAAAGTATACACACAATTTATTATTGCACCTCCCGCTGATTAATTACTTCCGTAATAAAATCAGTATTCTGTTTTTATCTTGCATCACCGTGTTAAGAATTTTTCAACTATGGATAGTAAAACTGTTTGTCTTAACGGGAAATGTGGCACAAAAGTAGCCAAAGGTATCGATTGCATTGCTTGCGAGCGTTGAGCTCACCCTCGCTGCTCAGCTCTACATAAATCCCACTATGGGATTTATGCGAAATACCGCTGGCATCCGTGGTATTGCAGTGATTGTCACAAGGCTGCCGCTGATGCCGCATTTGTATACCACGAACGGCGACATAGTGTGACGCTACCTAGTGCGTCAGAATCCGTGTCCGGCCAAACTTATGAATCAGTCGCGCGGTCCAATTTAGGCCCCGGGAGGACTTCGGTGGATAAAAAGGCCAAAAATCCCAGCGATTTATCCCGCCCTCCTGTGCCATCCACCTCTTTCAAGGCAAAAAAAGAAATCTAAGCCTTCTAAAAGACGGGTCTTCAATGGCTGTAAACCACCATTACCGGAGCTAACGTCAGGCAGGTCAAACAGTCACCTACTAGTCTTAGACAACCTTCACGAATGGTCTCCAATACAGCAGGCACCCCAAGAAGGCAGGCTAAGACTACTACTTCCGGTAAACATGGAAAGCAGCATACAAATGTTGCCGGCTCCAACGCCATTCATCAAATTATTCTGAAGCTGAATAGTCTTCGAAAAAAATTGAAACATTACATGACCCATCTTCGGCTCCAAAAACTAGAACTCGTAATGTACTAGTTTTCAATCGTGCAGAGCCCCTCATCAAGGAATCCAAATCTCTACGAGATTTGGACCGCAGGTTTATCCACGATCTATTTCGCATGGTTGGGCTGAAGCCTTCTACTCGCACGGTGCGACTTCATCATGTGGGTAGATGGAAGATGGACAACCGGCCTCGACTTATCCTAGTCGAGTTCAAATTTCAGGCAGATCGCGATGTGTTTTTCTTTAAGGCGGAACACATAAGTAACGCCACTTTAGACAAACTCCAAGTGGAGCTTGACAACCCTCCTTTTGATAGGAGAGAATGTACCCTGCATCTCCGACTGGGATTAACTTAGCTGTAGGGTCATCCGCTCCCCTTAAGCCTGGAGCGAAGCCGAACGCCACAGCATCAACAACGATCGTACCAGAGTGTGCATCACCTAGGATCTTGCTATCAGGTGCGCATGATGATGATCTGCTCAGCTTGAATGGAGAAGGAAGTCAGTCAAGCCTTTCTAGTGGCAGCTCCCATGTTATAAATGAGGGCTCAATAGTTAGGCATTACCGTCGTGCAAGATGCACACGATATTGCTTCTCCTGCATTAAATAGTACGCCAAAAAACGTGCTGCTTCCCCGGGTGCTTCGACCGAGGACAAAGCAGGACTGAGCTTAGAAGCGCGCGTATCCAGTGCCACTGTGTTGTACGCTTATGTGTGCAGCATAAGAAATAAGTGGACTGAACGTTCTCTCCGTGTAGCCGAGCTACACCCGAGGGTTAAAGCGCTGTCTGAGACCTGGCTGTCAGCGGTTGATGTTATGTCAACTAGTATCAGCGAACAGTATCTTGTCATGAGATGCGATAGACCTGGCGATAGAAGAGGCGGAGGAGTGGCTCTTTTACTTGCATATGGTCTGCACAATACGGGCCCAGGGTTATCTCTCGCTACTGAAAATGTCTAAGTTGTTACTAGTGTCCTGACTTGCTACAAGTCAGCAATGGCGATTGCTTGTGTATACGTCACTCCCTGTGCAACCCTGCGAGAAATTAGTCAACTGCTTGAGACGCTTGACGGGTTGTTTCAATCGGCCCAAAGCTAACTCATTCTAGGTGATTTTTATCTCCCAGACACTGACTGGTCAGCTCCCTCAGGGGTACTCACCGAGCAATTCGCGTCTTTTTTCGATTGGATCCACTATCATTGATTACATCAGCACGTGAACGAACCTACTAGGTTCCACGATTGATGCACTCCATCGACTCTTGAGTTGGTGCTGTCGACTCAGCTGAAAGCTGTCAAGAATTTCAAGTTCCTACCCCTCTTTGCAAAAACTACCACGTAATGTTAGACTTCGAAGCGATGTTGCGTTTTTACAAACCTCTTGCGCGCCCTAGACGTAATTTTAGGCGTGTTGACTGGGGCCCACTTTTGCAGTCATCAAAATCTCACCTTCTGTTTTCGAGTGATTCTAGTGTAACTGAAAACTGGGACAGAATTTGCAAATTTCTTAACGTGCTACAAGACCTGCATACTCCACTGCAATGCGTGAATAAGTACCAGCGGCCACCCAAGGTCTCCTAGCGTTCGTCGTTCTATTCGTTAACGTGATCGCTCATGGTGGCAATATAGGCTATCGCTCACCTCTGGTTCGTGGGTCCGTTACAGAACCGCCTGAAACGCTTGTGTCAAGATGCAGCGTGTGCTCAAACAGAAGTTTGAGTTATCCTCAGCCAGGGACGCTGAATCCATCCCAAAAAGGTTTTACAGTTACGCGCAATCTAAAGGATAAACTGGGGTAAACATCAGATACTTAAAACTGGCGGACAGACGAGTAGCTAATAGTGACCTAGCTATGGCGACAGCCTTCTAAAAGTTTTTCAGTAGCGTTCAGCGAAGGGATAATTCTTTACACATACCGTCTGAGTTGCTTTACTTTCCATCTGGTGTCCCTGCACTAGATGATTTGTTCTTTAATGAGGTGGATGTGGAAGGAGCTCTTATTCATGTTCGCGCTAATAAAGCTGAGGAATCGAATGGCATTCACTCAATTATGCTGAGACATCTCGCCCCAGTGCTTGCAGAACCACTATGTAAGCTCTTCAATTCATGTTTGCACTCAAGAATGGTTCCTGGTGAGTAGAAAGAAGCCATACTAGTACCAATATAAAAAGGTGGTTGCAGGTCGATTCTTGGTAACTATAGACCAGTCAGTCTGACCAGCATTGTCTGGAAAGTATTTGAAAGACTTATTCGCGACAAAATCTGCCAGCATTCTCTAATTAGTGTAGCTCAACATGGATCCCTTGAACGGAGGTCTTGTCTGACTAACCTCATGAGTTTCCTCAATATTGCCACGAAAAGGTTGGATGAGGGGGAGCCGGTTGAAGCGCTCTACCTGAATTTTAGCAAGGCTTTTGATTCCGTCAACCACAGATTATTAAAAACTAAGCTGGCAGCAAAAGGCATACGGGGGATTTAACTCGCTTGGATAAAATCATTCCTGACAGGTAGGACCTTTAGAGTACGAGTAGGATCTACGTTTTCGATCCAAACAGAGGTGATAAGTTGGGTACCTCAGGGGTCTGTGCCAGGTCCGCTGCTCTTTCTGATTTTTATCGATGACTTGTCGCATATCTTGGAGTGCACGTGCTTCATTTTCGCGGATGACGTGAAGTTCATGGGTTCAACGAATGAAGATACTCCGATGCACTAGCTCGAGCGGATCATTGACTGGTCCATACGGTGGGACCACCAACTGAACCTCAATAAGTGCCAACTCTTGTCTGCTCTGGTCGACAAGATCACAGTCCAGGTGTCAGGTACTCCTATTAGCGTTGACGCCACACAGCGAGTTAAGGAATTGGGTGTTATTGTTAGAGCTGACTTGAAATAGGAGGAACAATGCGTTGTTGCAGCGCAACGTGAACGCAATGTGCTCCTCCGGTCCAAGTCGGTGCTTTCTAGCAGAAGTCCCGTGGTGTCTTTGCCACTCTACAATGCGTTAGTCAGGCCGCATTTGGAATATTGTGTCCAGGCGTGGTGTCCTCACTTACAGAAGGATATCATTCGACCTGAAAGCGTCCAGCAACTAGCAACACGAATGATTGAGGGTTAGCGTGGGAAAAGTTATGCTGATCGCCTATGGGCTCTGGGTCATTTCTCTCTTGAGCATCGTCGTTGAGAGGTGATTTGATTGAAACCTTGATTAATAATAATAATAATAATAATAATGTATATTCTTGGATACACCAAGTCATGCCATACATGATCATTTGTTTTCATGAATAAGTACAGCAAATAAAAACGGTAAATATACAAATGTTAAGGTCAAACATAAATAAAGTGTTTTTTTTAACAACCGTAAAAAATAGTTGGATGACATTTATATAAATGGTAGCTTGTTTAAAACATAGAGTTGATAGAATATCCGAAAAATAAATGATAAAGGTTCATGTTTTTAACGAATACGACAGTAATTGTTAAAATGGGTTAATTACAGTTTGGGTAGGTCTGGACCGCAATGTTTATTCATGTATGATGTTCCAAATGCAACTTCAAACGCAGATAATTGTATAAAGAGTTCACTTTATCGGGTCACGGAGATATGAGTTGCATCGCCCTTTCAAGAATTGCGAGAGTGTATTTTGTTGAATTTCAACAATTCTGAAAAGTAAATTCTCAAGAAAAAAGTTATATGTCACTTTAATTTTTTTTTTGCTAAAAAATATCAAAAGCCTTTTATGCCGTATAAGTATAAATTATCTATAGTTGTATTAATTAGAAATAGCTTACCTAATTTTTCCGGAGATAAAAAAGAGTTGAGTTGCTTTTTGAATTCAGTTTGTGAAGTGCTCAATCTTATATTATTAGGAAGTAAATTCCATAAACGAGAATATTTATAAATAAAGAAATCTTTTCGTATACGATTGTGGATTTTCGGTATACATATTTTGTTTTTGTGTCGAAGATTATATACTTCAGAGTTTTTGAAATCTAATTGTAAATCAATGTCGATCATATCTTTTTTCAATATTCTGTAAAAGAGTATAAGATTTTGTTTTATTCTTCGAAACCATAATGGTTCCAATCCTAGGATCTGACATCTTTCCTTATATGAATGCTTATCCGAACTGGTGGTAATGGATCGTGTGAAAGAACGTTGGATGCCTTCTAAAGCATAGCTATCAGACCGAGTAATGTTACTAGATATAATGTTGCAGTAATCTAATAAAGGTAGTGTATGTAACTTGTAAAGTTCCAGCTTGCACTGGGGCAGAGAGATGAATCTATGAAGTAAGCCTATATTCTTTTTTGTTTTAGAAATTAAGTAGCATATTTGTTCATGAAATGTAAGTGATCCAGAATATCGATATCCTAAATCACGTACAAATTGTGCTGGTTGTAGTGGTGTATTATTTAGGATGATCGAATCTTTTGGTATGATACAGTTGAAATTTATGAAAGTTGATTTATTGGTGGAGAACTCAAGACCGTTTCGAATACTCCATTGAAGGAGAGCATCCAGGTCTTGGTTCAATTTTGATATAAAGTCGTTAGTCTGGTAAGATGGAAAGGCTATGGCGACTTTTATATCATCTGCAAACAAAAAGATCTTACAGTGTGTTATGACAGATAGTATATCGTTGATAAATATCAAGAAGAGTAGTGGACCTAGAACGCTTCCTTGTATGACTCCGCTTGGAATTGGCAAAGTTCTAGAACGGTAGCCATTTATATCTACCGAAAAGGTGCGACCAGTAAGAAAAGATTTGAACCACGAAAGTAGGTTTCCAGTAATACCTACAGCAGATAATTTTGCGAGGAGTAGATTATGCGGGACCCTGTCGAAGGCTTTCATAATATCAATGAATACAACTATGACTCCAAGGTTTGAATCTAGTGATTGTGTCACGTAATTTAAAAATTCTAGTTGACAAGTGACGCAAGATTTTCTGTTGAGAAATCCGTGCTGGTTTGATATGAAATAGTCTGGTGTCAAGTATGCTAGGGTGGCCTGTCTGACAAGCTTCTCAAATAATCTAGCTAGAAGTGGTGTGTGATTGATGGGTCGATAATTGGTAACTGTATGTAGTGATCCGGACTTATGTCGCGGAATGACAACGGAATGCTTCCATTCTAAGGGGAAAGTTCCTGATTTGATAGACGTATTAAAGAGATTGAGTAGTAATAAAAAGAAGTCTTCAGATCCAATTTTGCATATTGCTGGTACGAAACCTGTTTCATCAGGTTTGTAAGAGATTGTAACTTGATTACAAACTTTACGTATGTCAGAGGTATTAATTGTAATTGTTTCTAAAGTATTGCATGTAGGGTGTATGATTACCTCTGGATAAGAGTTGTTATTATATGAAGCATTGAAAAATAAAAGAAATTCTTCGCAAATAGCAGAAGGCTCAGTTATTACTGTGCAATTATTACCATGTTGATCCTGTTTAATGATGTAGTTTATCTTATCTGAATTTTCCGATGCCCTAGCGTTCATTAATTTAGATTATGCTTTCTGTTTTCCATTAGACTTGAGGGCTGTAGACTCGTCAGAAATCAGTTTATGGTTCAAAATTTGTACTAGTTTGTCAGATAGTTCATATGCGTGCAAAAGGGAAGATATGTCATGCTTATTACGAGCATATGATGTCAAATAAGCAATGCGTTTTTCTAACTTATGAGCTCTACTCGGTTTAGGGTGTCTAGCATGTCTGGTGGTAGATTTCTGTAGTAAGTCACCTAGTTTATTATGGAAGATTTTTGAGGTTACATTAAAATTGTCAGAAAGGAAAAATTCGGTCCAATCTTCGTTTCTAATGAGGTTTTTAAAGATTTTCCAATCTATGTGAGTAATTATATGTGGCTTTTTAACACTAGTTATTATGCTATTGCAACTCAATTCAAAAGATATAATGTTATGATCTCCATTGAAAAATGACGGAGATACGTTCAGGTTTGAAGGTGTGATATTCAAAGTAAAGACAAGGTCAAGGATATTTTTATTGCGCGTTGGTTTATCAACAAACTGTGTAAAACCTAATAGTTTGATGGTATTGGAAAAGGAATTAAGATTTGTGTCGTTGCATTCTACCTGGTTGAGTGAAGGCATGTTGAAATCTCCTGCAATTAATTTATAGCGGCAAGGGTGGATAGAGGCTTCTATGAAACAATCAGTCAAGCGTTGAAGCGTTGAAGAAATAGTAGCTGGTGGATAGTAGATGCATCCAAGTAAAAGATCAAAGGCCGGTAGGGCCAGCCAGATAGAATCTTCGATATGACTAAATACGGATGAAATGATGATGTTAGCTTGGAGGTTAGAGTGAACATAAACAAGGCAACCTCCTCCACGTTTTGAAACGCGGTCTTTTCTGAAAATGTGATAGTTTGGAATCAGAAGTTCACAGTCTGGTTGCTCCTTTTTTTGTCCAAGATTCAGTTATAAGAATAATATCAGCGGGATTAGAGAGAAGATATGAACGTAAAGCTAATATCTTGTTAGTTATGAATCGAGCATTGATAAGAATAAATCTGATAGATGAGGGGCTATGATCAGAAAATGGCTTATTATGTATTTGATTATTATGTGAAGCATCTTGGTTTAGGTTAAAAGCCTTTGTGGAGGGATTTGAAAATTTCTCATATTTGAATAAGGGAACATAGTAGAGTGAGTGTTAAATGAGTTAAAATATGGAAAATTGGTGTCGGGGGACCAGCTAATATGGTTAAAAAAGTGCTGTGATGGGTTGTAATAATTCGAAAATGGGCTCGGGTATTGCGGACTTGGTCGATGGAATTGCCATGCCAAGTTCCGATCCAATGGATAAGGCATTATACGACAATTAAAGTTCCGAGTATTTCTATTGTCAAAAGTTGAAGAATTCCTGAAAGGAGGTGGTGCAGGTAATAACGCACTAGTTTGTCGAAACTTCGGTAAGATGGTTCTTTTCCTCAAGTGAGGGGATGTAATAATTTTAGTTGGAATTTTAGGTGAAATAATAGGTTGTGTTGAATTATTCACAGAAGAAGGTGAAGTTGGAGGCGCATTCAACTTTTGTGGCACCTCATCCAATTCCATCTAGATCTTAGAGGGTGTACGCGGCGTTAATCCAGATGACATCTTTACCTTAAGTCTCAAGCTGGGCACTCGCGGACACGCACTCAAGCTTGCTAAGGAACGATGTCGACTAGATTGTAGGAAAAACGTTTTCAGCTTCAGGGTGGTCAACTTCGGTAACAAGCTCCATGAATAACCTATATCCTGTAGTTGTCTCCACTTTCAAGCAGGGTTTAGACTGTGACTGGGGTTAGTTATTCTCTTATGACATCCTGTGGTCACCATGCTTAGGTTGTCCTCCATTTTTCTCGCTATTCATTGTAGCAATTTTAGAGCATCTTCGTATTCTTGTTCTTTATCAGCTGACCTCTCACCGTGCTGGTGAGGAGAAACTGCCTTTTCTTTTTTCCAGCATCGATTATTGCGCGCTGCTGTCCTACTACTATGCGGTACATCGCCTGGCACCACGATTATCAGAGATTGCATACGGAGAAAATAGAAAATTACATTTCGGCAATGCATCGATTATAGCGCGGCGCTCCCCCAACTACATTCTCCTTGTCCTACGACCATCAGAGGTTCCGCGCGGAGAAAAAGGTTTGACCCTTTGGCAGTGGTGGGTGCTCATCCGCAGCTTTTCACTAAAAGAAATTCGGGACGCTCGATTGCCTTGTCAGCCACTTACTGTCCTGTACCTACTGAACTAAACTGAACTTGGTTGTATTTCCCACGCTCTTGTTAACAATCCATTTCCAGATTGCTTTTCTCTGATTTTGCTGTAAATTGGTAATCAATTTATCGCATTATACACATCATAACACGAAGTCTATTTCGTCTGTAAAATTTATTTGCTTAAATCACTATTCAAATATTTTCTTTATTATGATTGCCAACAAGTGCCTAAAAAATATTGTTGCAGAAAAGTATTAAATGGTATTGAATGTAATACTTGCAAGAGATAGGCACATCCGAAGTGTTCAGGGATACATCCCGAGCACTATAAGGTTTATGTTACTCACCGTTGGCTCCAATGGATATGTAGTGATTGCCAATGGGCAGCTAAAAAAGCATTTTCCGAAAAGGTTAAAATGTTCGTTCTCGGCAATGCAGCACAGCTCTCAAGGTTAGTGTGGATAGATATTTTGCCGACGTTGTATGTGAGAGTATCACTGCTAGACCAGCGATACAAACAACGAACTTCAAAGAAATTACGTTGAGTAAAAATCCCAAGCCTACAAAGTCACGCAAAAGGACTAAAAAAGTTAAGGCACCGGATCAAGCGGCCAAGCAAAATGTCACATCACAGACCCCGTCTTCTAAGCCTTCGAAGCCACGTAAAGAGGTAGACACTAGAAAATTTGACTCTCAGTGAAATTTACTTGCTACTGTCGTTTCGAGTCTCGCTAAGTTATCCAAGGATCTGGAGCAGCTTAAATCGGCTCGTCAGTGAATACGAGATTAATTTCGTAACATCCTGGTGCTTAATCAGGATGAACATTACATACGCGAAGCTGAAGCGCGTACGTCACTCAATTGGAGTTGTATAAGAAATCTGCTCCGTAAGGTTGGTATGCGCCCAGATACGCCAGTAAAGCGTGTTCATCGTGTTGGCGTGTGGAAGGGTGCAAAAAGTGAGTCTAGCCACTCTCCAACACCACTTTTAGTTGAATTTTTCTTGCAGTCTGAGCGTGACCAGTTCTTTGCAAGTTACATTGTTTTAAATGAAACTAACAAAGGGAAACATGTTGTCGTGCTTGACGACAAGAGGGAATCAGATAGGTCAAAGAATTCACGTTATGATGTAAATTATAACAGAAAAGGATGGCTCTTTGTTAAGTATGTAAATCACGGATGGATCTGGGGATAAAAACGATAATCACCGTATTGTCCCTGAAGTTCCACAGCTCGTGATTAGCGAATTATCAAATCAAATATTGTTATTGTAATTGTATCGAATTATCATTATCAAATATTGTAATTCATCCGCATTTGAAACAATTGTTAGTTCACTTGATGCTATCTGCGAAGAATTTCTTCTGTACTTTAACTCTACCTACAACAATTCAAACTACATTTACACAACCAGTCATCTTCCTTCCCCGAATACACTAAAAACTTTGAGTATAAACCTGAGTGACATGAATAAATTATGTCAGCAATCAACTGTCAGTCTTAAACCTGACACAGCAGGCATACCTCCAGCCATATGCAAAATGAGTAGTAAAGACTTTCAACTTCTCTTGCTTAACCTAATTAACGCATCTATTGAATCTGGTACCTTTCCTGCAGAATAGAAACACTCCATTGTTATATTTAGATACAAATCTGGCTCGAAACACTTAGTTACTAACTACCGACCAATGAATCATACAGCCTTCTTATCAAAATTATTTGTAAAGAAAGCTATGCTTGAATACCTGACACCTAGTTTCTTTTCTAAGGCACAGCACGGATTCCTCAACAAAAGATCCTGCATTACTTGCCAGCTAGGATACTTGGACTGCATCACAAGTTCAATTGAAATTTGCTTTTCAGTTATAGTTGTCTTCCTTGATATAACCAAAGCTTTCGACACAGTACCGCATAACCTATTACTATCTAAGCTAAGTTCATTTGGTATAGGTGACAATCTTCATTCTTGGATCACTTCTTTTCTTACAGATCTGTGGTGATTGTTCGATTAACGATCAATAATAATCAATCATTCATCACCATTCATTCAACAATAATCAATAATACTGTTATTCAAGTTCTGATTGTCATTCATTCATTCTGGTTGTTATTCAATACATACTGTGATTCGAGTGAGCGCGGTTGTTCTCACTTACATTCCTGGGCTGATTATTCAATTCAATACAATACAGTTCATTACATTTGGCGTCGCGAGCAGGATAATTTCGTCATGGCAAATTCAAGTCTAGAACCTCTCGATATAAATTCAAATGCTCGAGAAATAGAAGACTATTGTGAAAGATTCGAAATTTGGTGTATGACACGACCGAAAGCTGAGAATGATAAAAATCGGTTCATTTTCTAAATGCAGTTGGAAAATCTGCATATACGTTAATCAAGAACTTAGCCTATCCTGATTCTCCTATTTCTCTTCCATACGAAACGTTGAAGACGCTTTTAATACAAAACGTTAAACCTGTACATTTTGAGCCACCCGAAAGTGCAAAATTTCATTCCATTGTGCGTCAGCCCAAACAAGGAATTCGTGATTTTATCCTACAATTGATAATTCAGGCAGCGAAATGCAACTTCGGTGAGTCGTTAGATATGCAATTGAAAGATCGTCTAATTGCTGGAATACATGACAGTATTCTACAGAATGAACTCTTGAAGCTGCCAAAACCCTCTTTTAAAGATGTTTGAGCTCACTGCGAACAGTATGAAGATGCGCGTGTGGCAACAACAGATTTGTCGCCAGCACAAAATTCCGTCATGTTCAATACACATAAACGTGAAAACGCCAAGGCTCTGATGCAGACAAATGATGACGATACCTTAACTATGCCGCTTGGCGAAAAAGAAAACGTTGACTTTCATACATCCTATCATAGTATGGAGAACACTCCCGTTACTCTGGATATTCAAACTGCATCTGGAAAGACAGTTCGACCGATTTCTAACAGTGCCATTGTTCGTGCTAAAGCTCTTTTATTTGATGATGAAAATTTGACTTCCCTATCAACCGATTCAAGCGATACTCCTGTTAACATGTCCAGATCCGCCCGTATCATTGATTCAAACGGAAAATCTAGTTTTTATTACCAAGAAAGTGGCTTCAATGTTTGCAAACTTCAGAATTCATCAGATACCATTTCGAATAAATCACCGAACTCATCTTATCAAGCGAATGCACCACTGCCTTCTAGCTCATCCAAACGATCGTCAGATAATATTCTTTTCAAAACCGCTAGAGGAAAAGCCTTATTGTCACCTTGGACTACTGCCATTGGAAAAGCGATACAATTGTTGGTAACTGTGGATGATGTTTCGGGTTCGCTAGATCCTCCGTGGAGATCAGAACGTTTGTTGAACAAGCCGTACTGGAATTATACAAACCCAGGATCATTCGCAAACTGAGGTGGTTGTGGTGATTGTTCGATTAACGATCAATAATAATCAATCATTCATCACCATTCATTCAACAATAATCAATAGTACTATTATTCAACTTCTGATTGTCATTCATTCATTCTGGTTGTTATTCAATACATACTGTGATTCGAGTGAGCGCGGTTGTTCTCACTTACATTCTTGGGCTGATTATTCAATTCAATACAATACAATTCATTACAAGATCGCACATACTGTGTTGAGGTTATTGGTCACAGATCGCGCACCTTGCCGATTCCAAGTGGCGTGATACAAAGGCAGTGTTTTAAGTCCATTACTTTTTCTCCTATACATAAATGATGTACATACAGTCGTCTCTCATAGTAAACTATTCTTGTTCGCAGATGACATAAAAGTAGTAATTTTCTTCCCATCTTCTGAAACACAAACTTACATTGCCAGACTAAACAAAGATTTGGATGCATTATCCAAATGGGGTAAAACTAATGGTCTCTCATTTTCTGTAGAAAAATCTAAGTTCATGCCTTTAAGATGTACAATTCCTAATAACTCAATCCTTCTTAATGGTAATCCTATTCAAATTATCGATTGTACACGTGATCTTGGGTTCAAATATTCAGCATCACTAACATTTGTGGTGGTTCAGGCTACGTAAAATTACAGTATGTGTGTAAAAAGTAAAAAAGGTAACCACTCACAATAATTCTTCGATTGAATTGAAAACGATTCTCCTCAGCTTGGCAATTGGCTATTCCGGTCCAAACGTCAAAGTATTATCACCGCGGTAAATCCAAGAATTAGCTGTGGCTGAAATATGGAGCGGTCCTTTTATAGCAGGCAAGCAATCTTTCCACAATCCACGCTCAGAACTCCAAGCACGCAGTGCGGGTATCAAAAGAGATGAGAAGAGCAACTCCGAGCAAACGAAAATTTATATTCGTAAAATCCGGGTACAATTCAAAAAGTGTACATCGATTGATACAAACAAAAATGTTTACAGAAAGATGCCATAGTACTCCCCCCTAGAGCGTTGAACCCAAAGAAGACGCTCGAAGAAATCGTTAGGCTGTGAAGTCATCAAACTTTGATGGAAAATGGACTCTACGACCAGATCGGGTTTGCCTGTTATGGTTAGTTTGTTTGATACACGAGGTTAAAGAGGGTTTCGTTGGAGGATCGGGAGTACCGGTGACCTTCGGTTTGGGGGGTGGAGGGACAAAATCTTGAGGAGCAACGTTCGGGGTATTTTCTTTCGCCTCTGGTGCCGGTTCGACGTAGGCTATTTTAAAACGATCGACGCTGACGGTCTCGTGTGTTCCGTTGCGGTCAATAACGAAGTATTTTGGATACCTGTTGATTACTTTGTACGGGCCAGTGTATGGCGGCTGTAGCGGTCGACGTACATGATCTACCCGCACAAACACAAAGTCGCAAATGTTCAAGTCAGGTGGAATGTAGCAGGGTTGAACGTGCTGTCGAGTTGGGGTAGCTCGTAAGTTTTTCATGAAGCTGCGAAGGCGGCTGACATATTGTGGCACGGTAAGGTCCAATGACGAGTCGGAAGATGTCAGGAATTCGCCTGGAAGGGTAAGTGTACTACCGTACACCATTTCAGCAGCTGAACACCCTAGGTCTTCTTTCACTGTGGTACGTATACCAAGAAGTACTAGGGGTAGTGTCTCGGACCAACGTTCAGTATTCCCATGACACATGAGTGCGGCTTTTAGTTGGCGGTGAAATCTTTCGACTAAGCCGTTCGAAGAAGGGTGGTAGGCTGCAGTCTGAATGTGTTTCGTACCGAGCATGTTGTTCAGTTCCTTGAAAAGCGTTGATTGGAATTGGGAACCTCGGTCAGTAGTGATGGTGTTTGGTACGCCAAAATTACTGATCCAGTGCTGAACAAAAGCTTTAGCAACAGTTTCTGCACTGATATCAGGGATTGCTACTGCCATTGGCCAACGCGTAAAACGATCAATGCAGGTAAGTATGTAGCAACATCCGTTATAGACTGCTAGTGGGCCCACGAGATCCAAATGCACGTGTTGGAAACGTTCAGTAACTGGTGGGAACGTACCAGGGTAGCTGATAGTGTGTCGTTGAACCTTGCTCTGCTGACATCGCAAGCAACTTTTTGTCCAAAGTTGTATGTCTTTATGCATGTCAGACCAGAGGTAGCGAGAACTGATTAATTTTCGTGTCGCTCTTACTCCCGGATGTGAAAAACCATGCAAGTGGTCAAAAACTCTACGTCTCATGTCTGATGGGACGATCGGACGCGGTTTTCCTGTTGCCATGTCACAAACCAGGTAATGTGGAGAATCGGGTATCGGGACTCGGCGGATTTTTCCCATCTCTGAAGTTTCGTAGCGACTTAGTACCGGATCGGATTGCTGCGAACGTGCTAGTTGTTCCAAATCGATTCCAGGCAGGTCGATGGCACTCAGTTGAATCCGAGAAAACGTATCCGCCACTGTGTTCGACGAGCCTGATAGGTAACGAATGTCGCTCGTGAATTGGGAGATGTAGTCTAATTGACGGATCTCTCGCGGTGAATACCGATTGGAAGTTGTGGCGAGTGCAAACGTTAGCGGTTTGTGGTCGGTGTAAACCGTGAAACTGCGACCTTCGAGTAAATGCCGGAAATGGGGAATGGAATAATAAACAGCGAGGAGCTCGCGACCAAAGGTACTATATCGTGTCTGCGCTGGCTGTAGTCGGCGTGAGAAGAAGGCTAGGGGTCTAATTGTGTTATCGACCTCTTGTTGGAGCACTGCGCCTACCGCTTCGTTTGATGCATCGGTAACAAGCGATAAGTGAGCATCTGTCTCAGCTGATATATAAGTCATAGTTGTCGCTTGCTCAAGGGCGGATTTAAGCGCATCAAAAGCTTCGATTGCTTGTGGATTCATTGAAAAATTTCTTTCTTTACAGCGAAGTAAATCTGTAAGCGGTTGAGCTAACTTCGCGCAATGAGGAATGAATCGTCTATACTAGTTAACTAGGCCCAAAAATCGACGCAACTGGCGGATTGAACTGGGGCATGGATAATCGCGGATGGCAGAGACTTTCTGTTCAACGGGTTTAATTCCGGTTGAATCGATGCGGTGACCGAGAAAGTCTAGTGTTTCCACATGGAAGATGCATTTATCTGGATTCACGACAATCCCATATTGAGATAGGCGCTGAAAAACCTCTCGAAGATGCTCAACATGTTCTGTCGAAGTGTTGCTAGCAATTAGCACGTCATCAATATAAACGTATACGAAGGGCAATCCCTTAAATACTTGATCCATAAAACGCAGGAAAGTTTGTGCGGCATTTCGGAGGCCAAATGGCATTCGTACGAATTCATATAAGCCAAATGGTGTCGTGACAGCCGTTTTAGGGATATCTTCTTTCGCAACAGGGTTTGGTGATAGGCGCGGACTAGCTCAAGCTTCGAGAACACGGTTTTTCCGTTTAGGGACGCCGTAAAATCGTGGATGTGTGGAATGGGGTAACGGTCTGGTACCGTTATGCGATTAAGTGCCCTATAATCTCCGCATGGGCGCCACGTATCTTCGGTACTTTTTTCAACCATATGTAGTGGAGAAGCCCATGGTGAGGTCGACGGGCGAATGATTCCTAGCTCCAACATATGTTCAAACTCTTGTTTGGCGATCGCCAGTTTGTTTAGAGCTAGTCTACGTGGTTTGGCAAAAACTGTATGGCCACGTGTGACAATGTGGTGTTCGACCTGGTGTTTGACCACATTTGTGAATGACTGTGGTTTGAAGATCTCCGGAAACTGGACTATGAGTTCCTTACAAGGCTGGGTGACGACTGGAGTCAAAACTCGAATAGATTGTATGGATGTGTAATGGTATTTGCCTATTGAATTTAACTTCGTAGTGTTATCAATAGGCCTTCGTTGGCTTATGTCCACCGCGAGGTTGAAATTAGACACCCAAAATCGGAGTTTTCACGTCTGCAATGGTGAACATCCAGTGGAACGATCTTCGTAAGCCCAGGTCTACCGCAAGGGACCGATGACCGTAAGTGGCTATCCGAGTACCGTTGGCCGCCAGAAGGGTTAATCCCGACGGACACTTGCGTTCGGTTTCGTTAGGTGGGATGACGCTGAGTTCCGCACCGGTGTCTACCAGAAAACGCAATTTCGTTGTGTTGTCAGAGATATAGAGGAGACGGCTAACTTCGTTGCCAGGCAGTGCAGCCGTTCCTACTGCCTGGCATAAACGTTTCCCTGCTCGTTTGATTTGGAAACAAAACTGCAGGGTCTGGTGCATCTGTAGGCGCGTTAACCGAATCTGCGGTGGTAATAGCAAAGACCTGGCCCTTTACTCCGACTTCGTGAATATCGTTTATTCGGACTGTGTCTCTGTGATGACCGAGATCGATCATTCCGTGAAGTACGTATGTGCATGCAAAGTTCGTCGAGTCGCGATTTTAACTCAGAGATCTCTGATTCTAAAGTTGAAGGAGTTGATTTATGAGGCGATTGTACTACTGCAATGTTTGGCTTATGATTTTCATACACTCGATCGGCGATGGCAGCAAGCTTATCTAACTTGTAATCTTCTTCGACCACTGAAAGTGCTTTTCGAACATTTCTGGGTAGTTTTTGCAGCCACAATTCTTCTGAAATCAGTTCACCA